>JAKSYS010000572.1:0-41367 GCA_022925895.1 Fragilaria crotonensis | reverse complement strand
TGATGTTGACGATTCTTTTAGAAAAATGAGTATCAGAGATAAGACACAGAATAAACATGTAGGTGTACTCATTTTGTACTCGTCTTGGAAAAGTATCCCTCGGCGCATCCAGCTGTACATCAGGTTTTATTACTCTTACCTGCCTCTTGGCGGCATCATCCTGCCTCTCCAATAACCCAAGCCTTTACAATTTAGTCGCCATCCTTGATCAACAAGGTGCCACCCACATCAGTACGTACTGCATTGACAAAATGTGTGGAGATGGCATAGTCAACTTGTGTCATTTCTTAGGAATCACCGTCAGTCTGATAAGTTTCACAGCATGTAGTGATTGTGCACCAAGAAGAACAGGAATAGCTTCTTGGAATAGCCAACGGAAGAACCAAGATCGTTCATTCGGGCAATGCACCTAACAACCACAGTCACCTTTCCATTTGAATCTTTCACAGAGTGTCAGCAATGGTCTGCTTTCATTGTTCGTCTCCTGATGCTGTTGTGGTAGCATTAACATTGGGGAAGCCATGAAGTCTTTTGCCATTTTGTAAATCCTTGCACATATGCCATCTGACCACGGTAAAAATCTGACCGTACGGGTTTAGTGAACAGAGCAGCTTGGGCAGGAGCCCGATGTTGGCAACACTCATTGCAGCAACAGTTTCCAGGGTTGAAATGTCAAAGAAAGCGTTTACGATTCCTTATTTCGTTGGAAAGAAGAGGAGGATGGCCAGTGTGCTGGTTATTTCAATTCGCAAACAAGGAAAAAACTATTATGGTCAATTCGGAGTGTGAATTTGACACGACAAGTGCAGGGTACCACGTAGAGTTGAATTGCGACGTTTCAATGCTACGCCAGAACTCTTGCACCACGGGCATTCTTCTTATCTCCAGTGTAGGTGGTAACACGATAAGAGTCGGTTCCAGTACTTTCATTCAGTATGGAGGACATTCCTCCTTGATCAGATGCGAATACTTGCGAAATTACTGCATTTCAAAAATGCGTTGGTCAGTCAGTAGTACATCTGTGACATTGGTTGGGAACATAAACCGTAACCATTGGAAACAAGGCACAATTCCCAACAGATTTTGCAGCTTGGGTAAGTCAGAGATAAGACTATGGCCTCCTGAATCCTTTCAAATCCACCATTGATGGGGTAAAGAGATGGACTGAACCGAATAATGTGATTGGAACCCTTGTACATGGAGGTAGTGTACTCAAAGAGGTCGTACTCGGATTCCAATGATGCATTGAAATCATCGGTTGCATGACAAAATGACCTTTGAAAGGCAAAGAAGCAGTCCATGACATAGCCTTGAGATCAGATAGAGTCTGATCCAAAGCATGTGATCCTGCATCAATGGTACTTCTTGTTGTTGGATGATCCTAAAGAGAACGAAAACAAGGGGTTGGTAACAAAATAATCGGTAGGTGGTTGCTATAGTAACGCAAGCAAAATGACAACAGATAGAGAGCAAACAAGAGCGAAAACAGAACAAGGGCAACAAGAGAAACAAAAGCAGCAAGGAGAGCAAGAACAACAAGAGAAACAAGAATGACAGGAGACAAAGTGCCGTACCATCGTGGTTGTAAAATATCAAAATGATGAGTTTTGTGCGAGTAAACTCAAATCCACTACTGGTACCCTGTTTTATACACATCTAGACACGATCATTTTTATTTCTATTCAAACAAATGTGGAGCAGATTTATGTTCCTTATCTAGAACGTAGTTTTGCACAAGAGTTGGTTTGAAAAGAGGGCGGTGATAAAGTGAAAGAGAAAGATTCCGTACAAGTTAAATTCCACAACTAAAGTGCTAAAAAATGCTGACGTCAAATTGGTGAAACCTAATCGGACCCCGTCGTACTGAGTACAGTATATGTTCTCCCGTCCTTCCCGTGGAAGGTCCGGCAAATGACGGTTTTATATATATACACTTACACGTAAGCTAAATGTTAAGTTCGCCTTGCCGGTCCCCCAATACTCAGAGTATGGTGAAGGAATGCTCGTACAGTACTCGTACCAAACAATGGCTGATACTCCGTACAGTATCATACCGGAATGCATAGGTGGTAGTGGTAGGGTTATGACAGAATGACTGACGCTCCACATATAATACTGTACTTGAGTATATGGCATATATGATATATGGCATTTGGCTATATGATACCCAGGTTCTCCGACTACTATCGTACCGTACTGAGAACTACTACCCTATCAGGTACTCGGAATGCCAGGTACCCATACACCGAGTAGGGTACTTTGCACTGTACCAGGTATGCCGTACACCGTACAGGGTATGACTACCGGTACATGTAGAATATGCTGAGGACGGCAGAGGACGCAGGAAGGAAGCATCGCGCACCTAAAAAATCAACCGAACGATCAAGGCTATTAGTACTCATTAGAGAGGGCGCATGAGTGACAGTGAGAGCGGAGCTCATGACGAGAATTAAACGTGTTGAATCACTCAGCAGTTGGTTCAGTTCAGTCCCAAAAGCCCTGATAACCGCGATATGGAAGTCAGGCTCCTCGCATTGATCCTGATTCTAATCGTATTCCAATTTGCGTCATCGCTAGCAATGGGCGCCTCAATCTCGTCGGCATCTGATCTTCAACAGAACGAAGAAGAACCGTTCACCCACTTGGTGGTATTGGTACACGGACTCAAGGGGAGCGAACAAGACTTGGCGTACCTTGCGAACACACTAGAGCGCCAGGCTCACAAGGATACCAATGTCGTGCTTCACAGGTCATCGTGCAATTCTCAGATGACCCACGACGGGGTTCAGAAAGGAGAGCGGTTAAAGACGGAAGTCGAGCAGGAAATTAAAATTGAGGGCCAGGTGCGACTTTCTTTGTGGCCAACTCTATGGGTGGACTCGCCCGCTACGCCATTGCCCACATCGATATGGCAGATAACGTCACCCCTTGTCTTTTGCACGACATCCACTCCCCGCGGGTTGTTGCAATCATACGTATGTACCTCTTCCCGGTGGGCTGAAACCACAATTGGGAAAATGATGGCAGAAACTGGAAACGATCTCTTTGGCGTTACTACAATTGTACAAGAGATGGGAACTAGCGATTTCTACCTTGATCCGTTGCGGAAATTCCAGAGGCGGGTGGCGCTTGCAAATGCCTTTGCCACGGACAGCCTCGTTCCCGTGGGCACGGCCGCGTTTTTGTCCAAATCATCAGATTACTTGCACAAGACCTTGCCAAAAAGCGAAAGATACGTGTTGGCAGTACAAACAGAGCCGGATCAAGAACACGATCCAGACGACATGTCGCAACGCCTAGACTCCCTTGGATGGACGAAACTCTTTTTAGACGTGCGAGACACGATCCCGCTGCCATCGATTCCCATTCCATTCCGAACACCGGCAGTGGTTCCTGATCGGGAGGTGTGGACTTCGAAGGAACTCTTTCCGGTCCTCAACCAAATAGGTTCCAGGTGGCAAATTCCGTTGGGTCACACTGTGGGAATAGCAAACTCACGGAACAGTGCTTACTCATGGTTTACTGCCGGGGGCCAACCTTTCATGGACCAACTGGCACAGGATTTACTGTTGTTTATGGGTGTGCCATTATCAGACGACAAGGACGAAACAGACACAACAGATCACGAAGAAATCACGGAGGCAGTCGACAAAGACGACGTTACGACAGAAGTTGCGACAGAAGTGGCTACAGAAGTTGGGACAGAAGTTGCGACAGAAGTGGCTCCAGAAGTGGCTCCAGAAGTGGCTCCAGAAGTGGCTCCAGAACTCATTGTTGTGGATGCTGAAGGAGGCGAGTTATGATCACCGATAACCAACACCAGAGATGGGGCTAGTTTTGTGCTGCAAGCGTTAAGACAATGCTCGGATGCAAGGGATGCTCGAGATCAGTGACTACGACTTTCTGGAGCACTCCCTATATCAAAAAGTAGGACTGGTTGTCCACGGATTGATTACGATTCAGCAACGATCGCGCCCATACCATGCGGCGACATGCAAAATGAATTGGGTGGCTAACGTTACACTCCTTACTTAAACTTCATTCATCACTTTCTTTGGACATGCGAATCCCTCTGGCGGGAATGTTGGAGGATCGCATTTGCAGCATGTTGCATCAATGTTGCGGAAGTCGTCGGGTATGCCAGTAACGAAGGCTTCCTGTTCCACAAAGAGCGTCTCAATGTACTCGTATAGTTGAATGTCATACTGATTCTGTGCAGCAATGAGATCCCAAGTAGGTTCGCCACGCTTCGGCTTCTCCTTCTTGTTCTTTTCATTCGAATTAGACCCACCCCCAGTCAAACGTTCTCTGCATGCTTCTTGGTTTGCTGGATTGACATGGAACTTCCAGCGGAAGAACTTTTCAAAACGTGTCATACTCTCCTTGAGTTTACTCATGAGTCCAACCATAAATTTGCGTCGTAAAACCTCCATGGCTATACGGAGATGACTATCATCCAAGTCGCCTGACGGCTGGTTTGCCAGTTGCCTTGTCATCCAATTGTTTTCGATCACTGAAGACGTAGCGTATTTCTCCAATGTCCAGGACTGAAGCTCCGGCATGTATGACGGTTCTGCAATTCAATCGAATGTTAGATTCAAATTAATGAAGCCAACGTGATGCGGCGATCGAAACTTACCCCAATCTGCAACTTGAATGTAGAAAAACATGCTCACTGCTCGGTCAACTGGGTGCCTGAAAACAGCAAACAGACGTCCCTGAGCAGTCTCTGTAAAGAGTGCGTTCGACTCGTACAAAAAAGGAGTCACAACGCATCCAGCCAGACCAGAGTCAGCAAATCCCATCTTGGCGGCCCTGTCAATGCCAGCCACAGTAGTGGTATCCACATTGACGAATGGTGACCGATCTTCAGCACCGGTTCCTCCTGGAACCTTCGGATACACAATAGCGATCTCGGTGTCCTTGTCATGACCATCAGTCACTCCAAACTCAGAGGCCATGACCATTCGGAGGCACGATCCAACAACATCTTTAACTGTCGATCCTCCTGCCTTGGGGACATGAAAATAGATCGGAATATCTTTTGGGCTGTAAGGGCTCCATGAGTCCCTAAAGTGGTTCAACCCTGTCAATGGAATTGCTTCTGCAGTTTTTGCCGCATCAGCGTCACTTGGACGATCATCAGTTCTTGGTGGTAGCGCATCTTCGAGAGGACTAGTTATGGCGGCCGAGGGATTAGCGACCTTGTCATTTGCATCGCCAAGGCCCGCGGTGTTGCCTAGGCCTAGATTTCCAAGAGTTGCGTCCGTGGAGGAAGAGTTTGGAGTCAGAAGTGTGCCAGGCACTCCGATCTCGTTTAGCCCGCTAAGCTGCTGAAGAGAAGTAGGGGCACCCAAGGAGTTCGCAATGCCTGGTAGTGCACCCCCTTGTTGACCACCTACGCTCGGCAAAGGCATTTCCTGCCCTTGAAGGGTGCTCATTTGACCTAGCCCTGGTTGAAGCAATTGCTGACCAAGTCCACCTTGCGGTTGCATAAGTTGACTCATCGCAGACTGCTGACCCAGTCCTCCTTGCCCTTGTAGAAATTGACTCAAGGCAGACTGCTGATCCAGTCCGCCTTGCGCTTGCAGAAGTTGACCTGACCCAGTCCAAATTGCGGTTGCATGAGTTGACTCATAAGTGCCTGTTGCTGCATCATGAGCGCTTGCTGTTGTTGTTGCTGTTGCTGTTTGAAAGCTTCTTGCTGCGCTTGGAGCTGCTCTTCCAACTGTTTTTGCGCTTGAGCCTGAAGGAGCATCTGTTGTTGCTGTTGAGCCTGTAGCAATGCCTGTTGCTGTTGTTGCTGCTGAGCTTGTAGAAAAGCCTGTTGAGTTGCTTGACCCTGCTGTTGCATCAACCCAGGCATCATGAAATTTTGCTGAGGCGTCGCCCATGCGTTGGTCTGCCCGGTGCCAAGAGCCCCTCCGCCTGGTGGCATGTAACTGCCCGCCTGTAGACTGCCACCCGCGTTGGATAAACCTTGCACGGCTGCACTTGATAGACTTGACACGCCAGATTGTGCAGTCGGATCCCGGGCATCTTCTTCCTCGTCTAGATCCTCAACGATTTTCTTGACGTGTTTGCCCTTCTTCTTGGATTGCGCGTTGGTAGTATCTCCTGAATCCTCTGTATTCAGTGCTGGACGACGAAGTGACTTTGATACCGTCAGAGGCTGAGGTGGACCCGCACCAGATTGAGTGAGGCGCAGCAATACGAAGACCACCAAAGCAAGGACAGCAATCGCTTTCATGTTGTCTTTATCAAGCTTCGTGGTCATGCGAGTAGCAACCCTTTTCCATTCCTGTTGAAGCTTCATCAATTTGTTGTCGTCGACATCATTATTTTCATGCTCAACGAAACCATCGGTTTCATTATCGGAACGCTCATCTGATGAGCCTTCGTCGTTGTCGTCTCGACTGGGACGGAGCATCCTCTTGAACGGAACGCGTCTTGATAGGCCTGTGCTGTAAAGGGAACCGCTGCTGTATAACGTGTATGAGAAGGATGGGGGAGTTTTCTTGATTCTCTTAGTCCAGGGGGTGCGCTTCATGCACTGACAACAAAAGTTTAGTGACCAGGGGTGGAATGACGCGCGAGAGTCGTAATCTGATGCCTGATCACTTCTCGTGATCGATGGAGGGTGTTTGCCTTCTTGCATACAAGATATATTTGCCTTTCATTAGAAACGCCACCAGTCATTTCGCGTTTGTTCAGATGTCTTTGTATGTCAAATATACACGGTATGGAATATGTCATAAGCTCAAGCACACAATCGCATGACTCATGACTTGCACGAAGTCATCAGTTTTTGAGTTTTATGACCGGCGTTGCTACAGTATTAGTAATCTAGTATCAGTACGCAAGTATCAGTGCGGCTGATGCCTCTTGTCTCTTCTTGACAAACAAAAACCACTCGGAGTCTCGGAGAAGGATGAGATTCGCTGAATGGGACGTCTTCATAGTCGTCGCTGCTTTGCTTCCGTCATTTGCTCTGGGTCAAGCGGGTATTCGTTGCAGACGAGAAAACGGTGACATACTATGCGAATTTCAACTGCCTGGCGAGGGATCTATTGACAAACTAGATCTGTCGCATTGTCTCGACAATGATGTTTGTGTCGAGGCGCAGGTGGTCGTCAAGAGAAAGGATGACAGTTTAGTTGATAATTCGGGTATTGTTGAGCAGGAGCCAAATACACAACAATCCATCGCCGCCGTTGTCGCAGAGACTCCAACAACTGTCGAAGTGGCTGGTAAAACATATTCTGAACCATTTTCACAATATGGACCAGCGATTGCCGAGGCTCTGCGATCCCGCCCAACCTCGACCCGGTCATGGCGGTACACCGACTGGCTCAATGAATTCGCCATAGCGCTTCGAGGGGATCCAGAATCACTTTCTTCGCAGTTAGAAAGCGCGGACCCTGTCGCGATCGAGAATGCAGTCGCTGTTCTTGAACTGGCCGTCAAAATGTCGATCGACCTAGAAGGTAGTGGCCTCGGCGATGCCAAAATTTCTATTGCCCACTCCTACATGACAATGGCGGAGACATACATTTTCGATCCCTACAATCCTCAGTACGATGAAGCGCTGAAATACTTTGAGTTGTCCAACAGACTATTCCATGAACTGATTGTCGAAAACGATTTCCCGCTAGGTATTACGCGAGCTGATATCGAATTGAATTGGGCTGATACGCTGGTTCGTATTGCTATCGTCTCGGTCGAAAAGCAGATGGGCGATCAGCAAACCGAAACGGACCATTATGGTATGGGTGCCGATGGTGGGGACCTATCGAATTTCGAGGTGAATTCGTTGACGGGAGGTTCCATGATGGACTCTAAGACGGCCGAAGTGGTAGATCGATCGGAGGAAATGCTTTCAGATGCTGTGGCATCCTTCCGGCAACTCGTTATCGAAGCCAAAAATCCGACGCAGGCGGTGCTTCGAAAGACTCGACTGGCGAATGCTTTGCAAAATCTTGCTTCAATCTCCGCGATGACAGGAAGTGACTTTGAGGCGACGAACCACTTGCTGGAAGAAGCTGTCGCGCTGTATACTTCTTCTTTGAATGACTTGGACGCCTCGAATCCAGAACGAAGGAATGCCATTTCGGGAGTGGCTGAATTACTCTACAGTCTCAGCGACGGATACCTCCAGGCTGCCAAATACGAACAAGCCAAAGCTCGGTATCGCGACACTGTAAATTGGTATAAGACTTATAATCTCGCCCCTCCAGAGGTATCCGAACTTGCCATCATGGACGCCGATGACGCCTTGGAATCCGCAGAACAAAAACTGCAAGCCTACACCACCATGCTCTACGGCGGCGGTGAACTTCAGATCCCCAACGACAACACTCGACGCGGCGAAGCCGTATACGAAGCGGATGAACTGTACGAAGCCGATTTGCATGCCACACTGGGTGCGCTGCGTATGGCGAGGAATGAAATGCATTTGGCTGTTATTCACTTGGCGGAAGCGATACAACGGTATGGTAGATATCCCGAATCGGGTCGGTCTCTGGCGGACGCGAAATTGAATTTGGCCATGGCGTATTTCAAACAAGGGGAGTATGAACTTAGTATTGAGGCACATGAAGATGCGCTGGACGATTACAAGCGAGTCGTGCCAGAGGGCAAGAATCCGCTCATGGACGGTTTTGAGGATTTGTTCGAGCAGCAGGGGGTGAATCGGGATACATTAAAAGCCGGCACAAGCGCCGGCGACACCAATCACGTGATCGACGTGAGTGCCTATCAAGCCAGCATCCTCAACAGGACAGTAGCTTCCAAAGATGAGCTGTAGTGAATTCACGGTTCATTTACGCCATTCTCAGGCTTACAAGTTACAACTTCGATACCTTCTGACGTTACCGGTATTCCAGTGGAGTGAATGCGGATAGTACACCACTCAAATCCGATTGTGAGTTCGAGTTTTGAACGGTCACGGGAGTCAATGAATGTGCCCGCGCCTGTTCTTTACTGCTACACTCGTTGAAGTCTACTGCAATACTCGGAGTACTTCTGTAGTGTATTCCCCTCATTAGTTCATTGGATATGACCACTAGGCTATGACATATGTATGGATGGGTGTTTTTCATCGAGATCACAGAGTAGAAATCCATTTCCAATACTAGAACGTACGCATATGCATACGAGGGTAGAACATTACTTCTGGAGTACGTGTCAGTTTAAACCGTTTCACCGTTAAATTTGTCCTAAAACGTAACGTTCCTGACCTAAGTGAAAAGAATTCAAAAGGATGAGTATTGAATTCAAATCGATTGCCAACCAACCCGCCATCAACTCCACTCTCGTATGTGATAGGACTTGAAAACGAATGTACGGAACACACATACCCACAGCGCACAGGGACTCTTGTATTGATACAATCCCGCTCACCCACCCTTATTACTATTTTGGCACGTCAAGAGTCAATTGGTAAAAACATTGCTGTCTGTAAGATGAGATCAGCCAGACGTCTGCTCTCGTTCGCAGTTGCCGTCCTCACCTTGAGGGGGCGAGTTGCGTTGGGTGAAACAGTTCGTCGTCTTAGACATGTTGTGGAGGTATCGGATTTGATGATGGAAGGCGCATCTGGAAGGAAAGTCCAGACAGCTAGGCAGCTCAGAGAGGAGCGTCTGTTGGCACAGGAAGAAATCTATCGGCTGTTGGTTGCGGGTGGAGCTCAGTACAGTGCTTCTATGTCGACGCCAGGGCATTCGCCGCCACCAAAGCCGTTGCCACATACACACAAGCCGGTCGGGCCACTACCGAAAACACCATCACCTGTGGGAAAGGCTGAAACCGATGCTCCAGTCTCAATTGGAACTGACGCTCCTGTTGGGACCGATGCTCCAGTCTCGATGGAAACTGACGCTCCTGTTGGGACCGATGCTCCAGTCTCGATGGGAACTGACGCTCCTATTGGGACCGATGCTCCAGTCTCAACAGAAACTTACTCTCCGGTTGGGAACGATTCTCCAGTCTCGGTTGGAACTGAGCGTGACCTTCTGATTCTCCAAAAATGTGGTGTGACAGCCGATCAGCGTTCGCAGAGTCTCGCTGCAATTGCGACGGACGTTTTGGGAGAGGAATCGGCTGCTCGATCCAATGCGCTTTCTTGGATCGATAACGAGGATCCTGCCATTCTTTGCCCAGTTACAGAGCGTATTACTCAGCGACTCACTGTGGCAGTCATCTACTTTACAATGGACGGCCCTAACTGGACCAATTGTGGCAATTCCTCTGATAGCTGTGTCAATACGGATGACCGCATCACTCGAACGCCTATCCGGTGGTTAAGTCCCGATCACGAGTGCGTCTGGTACGGCTTGTTCTGCGTAGGAGTGTCGGAAGGCACCTCACCACCTGTCAATGAGACGTTCAGCTTGAGTGTCATTGACCTTCCTGACAACAACGTGGGTGGCACTTTGCCACTTGAAATGTTTAGCCTTGACCTGTTGCAGGTATTGACAATGGACGGTAATGGCAGAATCGGCGGAGCCATCCCTCCCGACATCGCCAAGTTAGCATCCTTGACAGTCATTGATCTAGACAATAACGTCCTCACCGGAACACTCCCAAGTGAACTGTTCACAATGACGACGCTTGAAGCAATTGACCTCAACGATAACAGGTTGATTGGTAACCTGCCCTCTTCCGTTGGAAACCTTTTGAACCTTGGAGTTCTTCAACTGGAGAACAATCAAATGACTGGTGTGCTACCAGAATCAGGACTGCTCCTTTTAGAGAAAATGGGTACGACCATGTCATGATGCTATTGGATCCCCTAGAAACATCCTCACACTTGAACGCTTCTTGTACAGTTCTCCTGACGCTTGAAAACAATTCCTTTACCGGATCGGTCGAAGAACTCTGCGCCGTAGTGGACGAGAGGCGCGTCCAGAATAACTTTACTGAGTATTTGCGATTTTTCCACACTGATTGTGGGGGGCATCAATCCCGAAGTCGAGTGCTCTTGTTGCAAGTGCTTTCCGCAATAAATGGTGATGAAATGATAAACTTGGCCTCTGTATTTCACTTGGATGTGGCTGGGTCTGTCGAAGGGAAAGTGCGCCTTTCTCTATGCCCAACTCTAGGAGTGGTGAAGAACAAAAATAAACGTTTGTGTGACTGTAAATCAAAACTAAAATAATAAACATGGCTCTTTGATATTTATGTTAAGCGAAAGGGTCTCGCCGCCGCTGGTGTGCACGGCGTAAGTTTGCAGTAGCAACTCAATCAGGCCAGTCTGAGGAGAATCATCGTGTCACATCGTCAGAAGGAACGGAGATCCAGGAGGCGGAATTCGAGAATCGCTGTTTCCTGGTGTACAGAACCAGGGAAACATGGTAGATCAAGCGTTTACAGAATGCCATTACCCTACGTGTGGTAGTCTAGGGCCTAGCAGAGGTGTTGACACATAAGGTCGAGCTACATTTTGGTGGAGATACGATGAATCTCATTATATTTTTGATGCTTTTTTAAAACATAGTGTCTGAACAGTTTAGTCACTAGTGTGGCAAATTGAGTCCATTTTGACTATCGCACATTGGAATGACTTTTTTTGCGCCTTACCGATACATCCTAGGCACATCTGCAGAGGAACAGATTTGAATCCTCATTAATCTGCACAACATGAATACTTCTAAGTTTGTACTGAAACGCTTGCATTTGGGCCAGGAAATGCATTTGAATTAGTAGCATGGGCTAATTGCTTTGGAAGACGCAGGACGCAGGAGGGTTTATGAAGCTACGGTAGTTGAGTCACTCACTCTTACAAGTAGTACGATACAAACTTACAAGTACTCCGTTCTACACTACTAGTAGAGGCTACTACATACTACAGTAGCACGTACATATATAACGCAGATCTAATTTATCGTGCTGCCGCAGCGTTCAGATTAAAAACGCTCGACCCACACGGATAGACACTACCAGTACCGTATACCAGTAGAGGCTAACCCCGAATCCCGCTTGGTGTTGATCATTACTTCTTCGGCGCAAAATAGTGTTGGAGAGACTTCACACCCTGGATTGCCCTAGCTTTTGCCCGTTTGATACTTTGCTTGGCCAATGGGCCATACACTGCTATCCAGTTTTTGTTGTATGTCACTGATTTTTCGAAATGCTCGGTGATGTCCCGACACAGGAGTTTCTGCACGCTCGGTTCCATTTGATTGCGAACGTCATAAATGTCCACTAACATTCTTTCGACTTCGCGACGCTCCGCCTGTGCTTTAGCTTGGGCATCCGCGCCGTGTAACGATTTGTTGCGAACCTCCCAGAGGAGAAACCATTGATTCCACACCGTGCTAATAATGGCGGTCTGCCATCTTAGCCCGGTTTGCCGTTTGGTATCCGTCAAATGCGCTTGCCGTGCATAATATTCATCCTGCAACGAGCTCCATTCGCTACTAAACCGTCCCAGAAACAGATGTTCCCACCCAATAGCATTTTGTTGAAACACCAGACGTCGAATCGCCGATGTTGCCGTGGTCGGAGCTTGGAGTTGGTACGGAGTCCCGTCGTCGCTGGAATACTGGAGCCATTCGCAAAGGGCCTGAAGTAATAAAGCTTTAAGGCTAGGCATCGTACGAAGATCAGTGCACTGCTTCTCGACTGTCTGGATCATGGCCGTTCGCCACTTTGTATGAGGGGCTGAAGGACACCGGAGGATATGCTGCCAATATTCCGGGTCTCGTTGGCAACTTGGGCATCGATTCCGACGAGGATCATTGCGATGGATTCTAGCATTCGTCGGAAGAAGACCATGAACCAATTTCACTAAATGTGTCCGTTTGTTGAGATGCCGATGCATGGCTTTTCCATGTGCATTCCAATTTATAACAGACATCGTTTGTGCCGTCCACGCGTACCGCTCGCGCATATGTTCTTCTAACGCCGGTGCTGTTGCTTGATAACGAATGGCCGCATCATAATGTGCCGTGATGGTACCTGTAGGGAACTCCCAAGTGGACTCCTGCCCATTCGCTGAGTAGCACCTCGGGTTGAAAGGACCCAAAGTCGCGCTGGTATCTCGACGCTTGGCCGTCTGCATCGACATTTAGCTGGGCTAATAATGGAAGGCGAGAATATGGAGTATCGCGGTCTTGGTGGCCTTTCACATGTTGAAGGTGGATCTCTGGCATCTCCGTAAGTAGAATTTGAATGCCTCGGATAACATCCCATTCAGGGATGAGCGGATCTAGGGAACGGTACAAACTGACCTCCTGACATCGTGACTCAGGCCCGTTGGATGTCCTGACGCATCGCGTGGTTGTTTCTGAAGCACCGTATCAATGAGACTTTGACTGTCGGTCGCCAAGGTTCCGAACCACTTGCCATGTTTTCCTGTAAATTCTGCGAGTCGTCTCAAGAAACATAGAAGAGATAAAAGGCCATAACTTTCCGATCGATACGCATGGGGAGAAGCGCTACGGGCAGGTCCCATACCGTATGCGCACCGTTCACCAATATCTGTACTCATTGTCCATCCAAAGGAACCCTGAATTTGATGCCAATCGGATCCGTCGCTAACCCCACGGACTCCATGTTCGAGAGCGACCGCGACTGAAAACGGATCGGCTTCCAGTTCCACGTGCTGCAGCAATTCCATTTCCCAATTAGGAAGCGAGGCAATGAATTGAGCAAAAGTACCCGCGCATGGTGGAGTATTGACTTCCAAGATATAACTGTGCTGCACGATGGTCCATAAACCTGGGGAGGATTGTAACGCGAAAATGGGGACTGCTAGAGATGGTAATGATTCCCAGGCACACGAAAAGGGCAATTCTTGAAAAGCTCGATCCGAGACCGGTACGCACTTGACATAGTGATCCTGGATGCGTACCCAAAGTCGTCCTGATAACCAATAAGCTGGATGACGTTGATTCATCTGATGAAGAGGGAGAACCCAATCGCCAAGAGACTGACGAAGTTTTCCGTCGGGATGACTCCAAAGACCATTAGCTTTTTTCCATAGCCTCCAAGTATTCGCCGACGGACTTTCTTGATGAATAACGGTCCCGTGTGTGAAACTGCTGAGAAGGGAATGAGTGCCTGATAGCTTACTATTGTCCAGCGAGCGACCGTCAATACTAGTCAAATCCGAAACCGTCGTCGCTTTCAGATACAAGCGACAATAGTTCAGCTTACATATCTCTGCGGGCGTAAACTTGCCGGAATCGTGAATTGCATCCATAATACAAAAGTCATGTAATCGTTGGAGCTTTGGAAGATATGGATTATCAAGACGCAATTTTGCGTTGATACTTGCGAGAAAAGTTCGGAGAGATTTAAGCCATTTCGATTCCAATTGGGGCAAAGAAGTGTGAACATTTTCCAGAAAGGGGTATGATACTCCCACCTGGGATTGAAACCACGATACAGCGATTCGGAGGAGTTTCCCTGCTATCGAGTTTGTACGCCATTGACGAACGAACATCACGACCTGGGCCACCCCTTGTTGTACAATCAACGAGCGAAAACTGGCACCGCCGAGAGCGAGCGGGCCATACAAAATCGCCTTTTTTGTATTGCGATTGAAACCACACCTCGGGATTATGATGGACATGGCTTTTCGTTGTACTTGGTCGAGGCATCGTGGCGACAATGATGAGTTCGACAGAGGATAGCTCACCGCTGGCAAATAGCATGCGAAGTAAAACGTCCATGCTTCCAACCGAGATAATGGACACTCCCACAAAAAGCTGTGATAGAATCACTTTTTTTCTTAAGTTGCCGGTATTGCTCTCGTTGCGTCCCCGCTGGGTCTTTATAGTGTCCCAAGGTCTTGTGAGCGGCGAATGCAGGGAGGACACTCAACTGCTGTACCCCATCGTCGTTATACTCCCGAACTGTGATTGTTGCCTCTTCCGCCGAATGCTTTGGAACAAGAACGGGGGCACCCTGCATTGAGAATTGCCACTGTAAGATATGATTCGAACATTTCGATAACTCCAATGCTCCTCCACTAGCTGTCAAGAGATTCGTCCAACATTGGGCATTGGATTGCGTCTGAGACACGATTTGCTGGACCGTACGAGAGGAGCCGTCACTCTCGAAGGCATTCGTTTGACCGTTACAATCATCCACAAAGCCGATCAACCCTAGGTTGACTCGGACGTCCCCTTGGGTATCCCAGTACGTTGCCAAATCCGCTTGGGTATCGTAGCAATCGAATAGCGTACTGGAGAGGAAACACCAAATCGCCGGAGAATTGGCACTTCCTTGACCAGTGCCATAAATAGGAAAGTCGCTTTCATGGTGATATCCAATAGGAGAAATACCGAGTTCTGTGCGCACATGAAATTCCGCTTGTTCAAGCGTAGATGCATTACTTTCGGTCACAGTGGCCGGAACCCCGAACTTCTGACTGACTGTCATTCCGAGATTCGGTATGATACGATCATAGCAAGCTGTTGCATCATAATTTGTGAGGACAACCGGTTTCCGAGTCGCCCGAGAGATCTCAAGTTGGAGCTCTTCAATGAATACTGGTTCGGTTGCATTCCGGAACGGTCTGGAGCCAAATTGGCCATCGTTCAATAAACGGAAGTCTTCTGCTTGATGCATGGCCGCGCGCCATTTTATACCGAGAAACAAGTTGAAGTCCGCTTCATATATATGAATGACCCTGGTACGATGCAAGCGCACATTGTCAGGGTCCTTGAATAATATAGTATTAACCACTTTTTTCCATCGCTGGAATGAATAACCTCGCTCCAGTGAATAATTCATCAGGGTTAATCGCAAACGACGTAAAGCTTGCTGTTTGGAATTCAACTCATCTCGTCGGGCCTTGAATTCCGGTGTCAACTCGTCATCTGCAGCGTCGGATGAATAATTATGTCTTGCAATGAGGGCTTTATAGTGTCCTAAATGCATACCCGATGGAGACGTTGTCGTAGATTCCGACCAAATCTTCAGTTTATCGCAGAAATCGTCGTCGCTTATTGTCGGACGCGTTTTATCCACGAAGGTGTGGTGGGCATATTGAAGATGCTGTAAGAGCAATTTTACATTCTCATCATAACCCGAGCTATCGAATGTACCAAGCAAGATCTGTTGTTGAGTGACGCTCGTACCAGTGTAACCCAAAAGAGTAGACAAAGGCGGAATCGTGAAAGGTGTACCATGAGCCTGCCCAAAATGCTTTCTGTTCCTTTCCTGAAGGTGCCGAACAATCTCACTAGGGATATCGACTTGTGTCCACTGCGTGCAAGTTTTGGGATCATCGCCATCGTGTAATGGAATCTCTAACCGAACCACTCCTCCACGGTTAGTCTTTCCGCGGACATGCCGAAGCTTTTCGGTGACTGCCTTGATATCCTCAGCTTTCTTTAATCTCCGCAATCTCTGAGCTGTCACTTTATCCACTTTCAAGATGGATTTCTCTAACTCTTCTATCTTTTGTCGGCGTTCCATATTCCGAGTGACGTAGCTGTCCTTGACAATCCGACAAACCTCTTTATTCGCCCAACGAAGTAAACGCGAACAATGACTTGTATTCCGTGGAATTTCGTCAGTAGGCAAGTCTTCTCGGTACGCCTGAATTACACTGGAGCAATCAAATGTAGTTCGGAAGGCCGATAAACACTTTCGAAGGTAATGAACTCGTCGTCTCGCCCGAGCTAATTCCATGGACCACGCCGGTTCGCCAAACTGAGGGAGAGACTTTTCAGCGGCTAAACTGGCCGCTAACACGTCGCGGTCCAGTCGTTCCGCATATTGATGCCTGTTCCTTCATGCGTTAACCGTTCGCATCGTTCGAAAGCATTATGTTTCAAAAGTAGCTCATACATTGCATCAATGTATACAGTGACTTGATGAGGATTGTTAGCCTTGAGCATGCGCCTCGTTGGAGTTGCCAAGTCTTGAGTCGGGCTTCCGAAGAGTATGTCAGTATGAAAGTCGATGAAGAATCCTCGATGATCAGAAGACAATCGGGCGTTAAAGGCGTCATAGCCCATCGAAATCATTGCGTCTTTGAATCGCATACTGCCTAAAGCGTAGTCTAAACACTTGGAACCGCGAGCATACGTTGCTGGGACTTTGGATGAATGCCGACAAGTACTTAAGTTCACCAGGTTCAATTCTCCTGCCACGAAACTCAGACCATCGGGATCAGAACCGAACTCTTCATTAAAATCGCCTACTAACAGGATATCGGATCCTGCGCGTTGATAGTACCTTAAAGAGGCCAACAGATCTCGACGAAAAGCAGACCTTGGATTCTGCACCGCGTCGTTGGATTGCAGCAACAGACTCCTATGTTGACCAGCCACGGTTAGATTTCCTTCTTGCGCCCCGCGTTTATCAACCGGTTGATATGCCGAGACAATGACCAATTTGATCCCCGACTGACCGACAAACTCTTGGATCACCCATCGGCCCCACCGGTCTTGTGTTTGGTGTATGATTCGCCCGGAGAAACTTCCAATCGTTAGAAGGAACGTCCCCCCGGGTTTATATGGCGTCATAAATGGAATAGGAGTTGTCCCTGCGATGAACTTGGTTCGGTTCCAGTATTGTTTAACGGTATCGTACAAAATGCTACGAATACTCATTTGCGTTACATCAAGATTATGCTCTTGACCGCAAAAAACATCCGCTTGAACTTCTTGAATAACAGCACACACATCGTTAAGTTGTCCTCCACGCCTATCGATTGAAAGTCCATTTACATTTTGAACATACACTCGAGTATGATTCGGTGCTTTGGGAGTTAAAAGATCTCCCCATGGATTATTCTCACAAAGATTACTCCGAGTAAGGAAACAAGGTCGTCGCCCACGAGGGCCTGATACGTCCAACTCAGTCGGTGCTGTGGATCTGCTGAAAAGATTTTTCCATTGTGCCTGTGCGCGCTCTAACGATGGATTGACATTTGAAGGAGGTGGGTCAACGATGTCGATTCCCAAACCTTCTCCCTGCATCTCGTGTTCCGCTGGAGGAATCATGAGTCACTCGCTCCAGCGTGATCCAATGAAGAATTGTATTGTGGATCAAGGGAGCCGTTTGTTGAGTGTTGTTATGTTGGTAATCCGTTACGTCCGTATCCGACGATGGATTGTGCCTACTGACGTCCTGTTGGTCTGAGGTGCGATTGCTTTGATATTCAAACGTGGTATCGAGATTCGTGCAAACGTCCATATACTCTGCGTCTACCTGCTCTGGATAATCTTCTTGTAAGCGCGAATGATCAGACTCTTCCAAATGAAACTTCTTGTTCCCAACCATTTCCGATGTGACCGTTGTTTCTTCTTCTCCGGAGAGCAATAGACGATGGATGAAGCTGATGAGTCAACTGAATTAGCATGTGACTGTGACGACCCAGAGTCGGAGCTCGCGCTACTGGTAGAATAATTGTCGACGCCCGCTCTTTGTGCATTGTCCGAAGACGTGGCTGGTTTTTTATGCACTCGAGTAGTGGTTGTAGCTTGTGTGCGATCGGATTCCATTTTTGTGGCCAAATCTTCCATAAATGCGGACAGCTTTTCGAAGTGCGCATGTAGATCAAGCATTGTTGTCGACATCTTATGTTGGTTCTCCATATTCGTGATCAATCTTTTGTTCATCGCTGCGAATTGCTCAGTATTTTGAATTTTCATTTCTTCCATGTCTGTGGAAATGTGTTTCTGTGCCTCGCTTGACTTCTCCATATGTTCTGTTACTATCTCCAGTTTATCGGTGACCGCGGCTAATTTCTTATCGAGATCATCAATCCGACTGAATTGTTGCTCAATCGACAATAAACGCTGCGATGATTTCTTCCCTGACACATCGAGTGCATCCAATTTCTGCTGCATCGATTGTTCCAATTCCGAGAATCTTGCATCCGCCGAATACTTAGACGCGTGAGTAAGTGAATGTGTTGACCCTGTACTTTTATCTTCGTCCGTCCCAATAGATGTACCTCCGAAACTATTGAGATCCTCCGAAGCGTGTCTCTTGTTTGCGAACGCTGTTTGGTTACGATCATGAACATTAAGCTGTGCCGCTTCGACTGGAGTTGGCCACTCCGAACTCTTATTCGATCGTGCGCGGGCGTGATTCGTGCCCCACGCTCTCTCTCTTCCTTCTGCGATTGGCGGTGACTTTGTGCCTAATTCCTGAGTGGGTTGATTCCATTCTGCTGCCGATGAAAGTTTATCAAGAAACGATACATTAGCTTCGACTTCCGCTTGGATATGTATGACATCGGGTAGTCCAGGAGATTATCTCTGTAGCGTGCCTCACGTTTATTTGGAGGATACAATCGCGATTTGTACATCCGCCACTCCTGTTGGACCTTCTGGAAATACTGACTTGGGACCAACAAATATGCTTTGTGATCCGGGGTTCCGTTTACCACGTCGCACAATGCCGAGGAAATATTGTCGGTAGCCTGAAGTTGTGAGGCCCATTCGCGAGTGGATCTTTCGGTCGTGGTGCCATCTTCGTTGTACTCAACTCTCGTCTGATCTAAATGATTAATGTTCGGTGACATAGTGATGGCTTTCAACGATCTTGCCCACCTCTCATGAACTTGAAAATGGCTGCGAATTTTTTCATCCGTCATAGTGCCCAATGCGTAACGTGGAATGAACAATGCACTCCCATGACCTGTCAAGACTAGAAGCAATGCCTGGCATAGAGGCATGACATGTTTCTCCCCACAATGGATACGGAGGTGAGGAATCAATTGGTCCATGGGAGTCTTTTTGTAACGCACGACGTCAAAGTACGGGGTATTTTTTGGAAGCAAACTTCGTAAGAACTGAGTGTAGCGATGAACTTGTGTGGTGTTTGGCGCTTTCAGCAGAATGTACCCTGCGTTGACCATCTTTCCACTCGTGCTGCTTGAATTCGAAATTGAGACTTCCAGTTTTAAGGACTTGAAGGTCCTCGTTGTTTTGTTTGACCGCACCCACTGGCCTGGAGTGACACTAAAACCGATTCGAAGCCCGAAGATGATCTGAGACTGTGAATGAGCCATCGTGATAGTCGGCGTAATAAAATCGCGAAGTTCGACAGCTGTCATATTCTGCGCTGATTTAAACACCGACAAATCTTCACTCTCCCAACGATACAAATTACCAACTTCCGGAGGAACCATAGTTTGGACGATCTCGTGGATGGTTTCGTTCATTTTCTTTTTATCCTTTTCGTACTCATGAGTATTCTCTGGTGGAGTCCATTTGACAGTTACTCGGTGCGTGCCATCGTTTGTTGGAATATTTGGATGAGGTGGAGGTTTCGACATTATGGTCGTGGTGCCTTGAGATGCGATATCGGGGCCTTGATTGTCATTTATGACGAACATCTCTTCTTCTCTTTCTTCTTCATCTTCCTCGGTAACTGTAGTAACAGGTGGTAATCCTTGAGACCAAGATAATTTAGAGGATCGTTTCTTGTTCGGACGATTTGCAACCGTTAAGACTGATTTACTCAAACTACTAGGGGACGACATTTCTGAAGAAGCACGGGACCTGGGAGTGACGATGGGATGAGTACTAGCGGGAAGTTGTTCTTGAGCGGTGGAATTCGGAGGACTTTTCGAACGTCTGCGTCGTTGGACTGGAATCCATGCCGACTGATCGTCCGTATCCATACGGTGCATGAAGGGCATTGTCTTCCATGAGTACGCCAACGTATCGGTTTCATTTAGAGTCATGGGATCAAAATGGAGAAGATAGACTCGAGAGACATCCATAGCCCATTTGTTCAACAATGGGGGAATATGCATTTCTTGATCAATATAGAAGCGAAAGTTATACCAAATCGCTCGATGAACTTGGAGCGGATTTGTCTCCATCGCCTCCCATAGTTTATCGCAATCAAAACAGTCTTCGAATACGAAGAAACCGAGAAGAAGATAACGACACCACTGCTCTTTCGTTCCTTTCTGGCGATAAGCATACGCGTTAGCCTCGCGGCGAGCTCGTTCCTCAGATGAGAACCAATCTGGTCCTTCGATCGTCGGATGAGGGAGCCAATTGTCACATTGGAAACCCCTCCAACGGTTGCAACGGGTCCCAATCCTTGGGATAAGCGGATGGAATCACAAGAGCCGTTCCATCGGTCATGGTCATGGTGCTTGGGGTACGCGACAACTTCCTATTTGGTGTACGCAATTACGGACTGCGGACAGACTGTACTTGCGAAACTCTAAACTAGAAAATTGTGTACAGTAGCACGTACAGTACAGTACAAATGGGAATTACACCGACGAATGTCGGGCTTTTTTTGGCGGCGTGTAGAAAATAGAAATACAGTACATTGTTCCAGTAGTCAGTAGACGAGAGTACTCCGGTCTGGTAGTGCAGGCAAAGGCCGGCTCGAAAAGGCCGACGGTACGTATTACGACAGTACTTCGAGTACGAGTTTTGGTGTTTGCTTGCTACTACCGTACAAGTACAAGTACCATACTAGTTGCAGCGTTGAGGTTTTCTTTGAGGTGCTCTGCTGCCGCTCAACTCTGATCCACCACTCAAGGCAGAAACAGTCGGGACATCAGACATCAGGCTAATATGAAAACATAAGTCATACTGTAAAGACTCGACTATCAGTCTTTTATTCTCATTTTCACGGGAGCAGACGTTTGATAAGACTCGTACATTCGTTCAGTTCTCCAATCTTCATTTGAGGAACATTTCAAATCATTCACACAGTGCCACTTGCAGCGTGTGGTTGATTATTGCTCGCACACTCGTCTTCGACGTTCTTTTGCCTTTCGGGACTGTCGCATAAATTCACTCGCCCACACAAATGGCAACGCCCGACTCTGATGACAACGCTAGCGTTTCGTCATGGGGCTCATCATCGTCTTCCGAATCGCAAAGCCCACGATCGACCGTTGGAAATCGGTCGGCGGCGGTAATTTCCTCACGGTCCTCGGTTTCTACGGCACCTCCTCCTGGGAAGTACAAGAAACGGCGTCGCGTCTACGAAAGAATAAAGGCAAACGCTCGCTACCAACCACTTGCGACAGTTCCGGAAGGTGAGGAATTGAGGGATGCCAACACATGGTTCGGACCGAAAATAGCAGGCATACTTGTGGTGGTCTTGATTTGTATTGCAGGTATCAAAGAATTATCGAGTTTCTTAAGTGCGTTCTCAGACGTGGACGGAAGACGAGATGGGAAGACTGATAGCTCGCTGAGAGGGGGTGCAAAGCGTATCATATCAAGTCTATCAGGCCAGAGCGAAATAGAGCAACAGGATGCAGCAGAAGCGCATGCACTAATGCTCAAGGCACAAATACCACCAGAGCTGAAATTCTTAGCTGGTGTCAATGATCCAGTGCTGCCATCCGACCGAGTCTTTCTGTGGCATGTTCCGCGATCCGCATCGGCCACTGTCAAAGCAATTGCTGCGCAGTGCTTCGGTTTACTACTGGCAACTGAGGTGGGTGGTGCGTCCGCGTCGGATCGACTTGCAATTACGAGTGATTTGGAAGGCGGAAACTACGTTAACGTGGATACCTCCACTCCGGCCGGGATAGAACACGCGAAGAAAATGAACCTGCCAAATTTGCCGGGTTTGAATCTCGTGGCCTCGTCCTTCTTTTACGAAGCCGCCGAAAACCTGTTTTCCGACCAGCACAAGGGGCGTTGCATTGCCATGATTCGACATCCCGTGGATCGGGCTGTCAGCTTGTACGCTTTGCACTTGAATACTCCCAACAGTCCCCTAGTACTGCCTGGAATGTCGCTAATGGATTACGCCAATTCTGATCGCGTCGAGCGCAATTGGATGACGCGGTTCCTCTCCAACGCCAAGGATGCTGATCTGACCTCAGACCACTTGGGGATTGCCATGAAAGTTATGGAGACAAAGTGCCTGGTCGGGCTTCTGAAATATAAAGGGGCGTCGCTCTCACGCATCGAAACTTTCTTTGGTTGGACCATGGATGGTACCAAGGCAAGCGGCTGTCATTCCAAACTGCTGGACTGGAATTGGCCTAATAAGAACAAGCATGCGCCGATACGGGAAGGTAGTGAGGTTTGGCGTAAACTGGCAGATGTCAATGATCTCGACATGAAGTTGTACAAACACGCCGAGAGGGTCTACAAGATGCAGGGCGAAGTGTTCTCTAGAAGTGCTCGGTGATGTTACATTATCCTGGGCGTAGCTTAACCGCCTCTATTGACACCGTGCCATTTTTTCTCAACTCGCCTACCGGTAGGTTGGTTTCACTTTCAAAGAGACGCGCCTGCTCATCAAAAAGTGCCAAAACGAAGTGATAGAGCTTTATGTCGTAGTAATTCTCTTTCATCAAGAGTTCCCATACGACGCTCCCGACTTCAACTTCTGGATGTGAATGCTTGTTACTCCATCCGGAGTGAAGCACTCGGTTCCGACAGTCAGTTTGAAACTTACTAACAGGAACCCAGCCAAAATACTTTTCAAATCGAAGGAATGACTCTTCTTTGCGATGCAGCAAACCGATGAGACATTTCTCTCGCAACACTTCTTTCGCCATAGCTAGGTGATCGTCATTCAAATCACCTTCCAGTTCGCCGGACAAAAAACGGACCAGCCAATTGTGTTCTGCTCGTTTTGATCGGGCGTACATTTCGATACTGATGTAGGCTAGGGATGGGTCATATGTCGGTTCCCAATTCGCCACCGCGAGATAATGAAACATGCTAACCGCTCTTTGAATCGGATGTCGAATCATGGTGAAACATCGACCTTTTTGATCCTTGTTAAACAATGTTGCAGCTGGATGTAAGTGTTGACTTACGATAACGTTCGCTAATCCACTTTCCACGAGGCCCATGCTCCTAGCTGACTTTATACCTTCAGTGGTGGACGTATCTACGTTGACATACGCTGTTCCGTCGTCCGCATGTAAAATCTCCAACGACGCAGGACGAAGAGACTCTCGCTTACGACCACCCGCATCAGCTGCCTCGGTGAGTCCATAGCACCCACCTAATATATATTTCACAGAACCTCCACCACTGCGAGGGATATGCAGGAAGAAGGGCACATCCCTTGAGCCGACTTTGTCTCGCGATACGTCGGCTAAATGTTCTAATGTTTTGGACAGTCCATTTTCACCGATTGCATCCACTGTGGTAGCGAATCCAGATTTATGGTAGGACTTTGTAAACATTTCCGACGTCAGTACCTTCTTGTGTTGAAGGGTAGAAGCAGATGCTAATGTACTCCGTGACTCAGTCTGTATGGTAACCGTCGAAACCACCATGATTGCCGCTATGGTCAGGGATGCTACTAACCTTGTATTGGTGCTCCATTTCTCTTTTCTCTTGCTGGTGTTAGAAGATCTTACATCATGCAAGCCACCACGCAACCGAAGCCTTCCATCAGCGACTTGAGAAGACGCTTCCACCGAACACGACGCTGCTGATAGGTGGGTCACCACGTCCCAATCGTCGTCGTAATTTGCTCTCGATTCATCATCCCAACTCAAAGATTGCGAGGTAATCATAATGTTTAGATGGGATGCTTTCCCTGGATTATGGATAGGCCAAACGGAGTGCAGCGGCTGCAACTTTCCAAATGGGATGAAAGCGAAGGAGAGTGGATCACAATCGCGACAGAGGCACTGGAACAAGGGTACATATATTGCACTGGAACAAGTGCCAGTCGCAGTATCACGATTACCCAAAATGCAGGGACGTCAAGTCCGAGGCATTGTCACGCTATGTCACTCACCTAAGACTTCATAATGACCATGACCTCAAAACTTCGTACTACATACTACAGTACAAAACGTAGTCCCGTACACACAGGACAGTCGAAGTACACGGCGTGATCAAGGCTGCGTACTAGTTCGTAGAAATCCGGGTTCGGTCAAACGTAGAGTTATAAATTCTAGTGTTGTTTAACTTATAAGCTTATTTCTAGGTTTCACTTTGAAGGAACCAATTCAATCCAGGTCCGATTGAATCTTGCCGATCTACTTTCGCGAAGTTAGAGGGTTGTGGGAGTGAACATTCAAAGCATTCATCCCACTGATAAGGGCATTGAAATGTCAGCTCCAACTCCGCCGTCACGAGCGAATTGACAGTCGCAACAACTGTTGCAACATGGCCAGACTTAGCCAACATGATGAGGACACATGTTGGAAATTAGTTGGCACATGAAGGAAATTGCAGTTGAATTGCACTGGGTTAATGTGGACAAATTGGTGTTGTAGAAAAGGAGGTTATGAGGGCGGAAAGCAGTCCGGACAACTGTAGTTTTCGTACTGGCGATTCGCCGTATACAGTTGGCGTGAGAATCTTCGTATCCAAAGCCGGATGGGACTCAGCTGGCGGGGACGAAATTTCAACGTCAATAACGGCACAATAACAGCTGTCAGCTGCTGTACCTTGACTCTCCTCTCATTCAATGAAACAAGAAATAGATTAGTGATGGTGTGGTGAAAATGTAGGACATGAACAATAAACATATGGGCTTGCAGGATAAGAGGGAACACTCTTAAATCCACCCAACACAAATGCGGCGGTGCCGCGTGTCACCAACCTTGAGCAAGTCGAATGCGTTCGAAAACTTCTCGATTGAGGCCCTTGGTAAGGTAGTCAGCCAACTGGTCAGTGGTTGCAATCTTGAGCACTTCAACATCTCCGTTGCGGACGTGGTGCCAGAAGAAGTGCCATTTGACCAGGAAGTACTTGGTGCGATTAGTAATGCGTTGCTTGGTAAGAAGCAGAGCACCATTGTTGTCTTCAAAGACTCGGCAGCGAATGGTAGACTTGAAGTCAGGTGGCAGAGTCAATTCCTTGCAGATTTCTCCAAGAAGATCACGAGTGGCAACAGAGTCCTCATGCTTGCACTGAGAGCAGAGTACTCAGATTCCAATGTAGACAGGAGATCTCTGTTTGCAGTTGAGACTTCCAGAGAATTGGACAACCTCCAAGGGTGATGATGTAGCCGGTGCGGGACTTGGCGCTGGTGTCAGAATGATCAGGGTCACGACCATGGAGGCCAGCAAAGTCAGCATCAACATAACAATCAGAGAGAGGTCTCCAGTGGGAGTCACAATAGTTCCTTTGTCAGCAGTGCGGTGCAAGTAGCGGACAATTGTTTTGATTGCCATGGCATGGCTCTTCTTGGGAGAATGATTGAACCTGGCAACTTGACTTACTGCAAATGTGATGTCTGGCCTTGTGTTTGTTGACAAGTACAAGAGCATTCCAACAATAGAGCGGTAGTTCCAGAACTCATCCATGGGTTCTCCATCAGGGTCAATCCCAAGGCATGCTTGCATAGCAGGAGTGTGGTTGGGGTTGCAGTCTTGAAGTCCTGTTGCCTTTATGATCTTCTGAATCAAACCCTTTGTGTTAGGGTGACAGTGTTGGAGACTTCATCCTTGACAAACTTGATTCCAAGAAAGTCAGTGAAGGTGCCTTCACGAGTGAACTCCAAACCCAAATCAGTAAGATCCTGGAACAGTTTGTCAAGATCCTTCTTGTTGGAGTAGGCAATCCCAAGATCATCAACATAGAGAACAATCATGATGGTCTTGCTGTACAAGAGGCATGAGTCTGTGGCACTCTGCTTCAATCCTTGGAGGAGGAGTGCTTCACGAATGTGTTGATACCAAAGGCGGGAGCAACCGAGAGACCGTAGAGGCTCTTAACAAGTCGAGGCAAGTCCTTTGGTCGCTTGGCTGATCAGACTTGAAGCCTCTTGGCATGTGGATCCAGACTGGGTCAGTTAGGTTGGCTTGAACAAAGGCACTGCTGAAGTCAATGGAGCAAGTTTGCCATCCCAATGTTAGGGACAAGACAAGGAACAATCGAACTGAACTCCAAGCAACAACTGGGGCATAGGTTTCAGGTTCTCCTTCTTCAAGGTCGCCTCGAACACAGTAGCGCTTTGTACTTGGTGACTTCTCCATCTGGGGATCGCTTGCCGAAATACCCAAGTCCCTGGGAGAATCTTGGTCTTGGCTTCAAGGATACTGACTTCCTTCCAAGTCCCATTCTTCTCAAGGCTTGCCACTTCCTTAGCAGCTGCCTCCATCCACTTGGTCACATGCTCAATGTCAGCCATAGCTTGGTCAAAGCTCAGAGTGTCAGGATCAGATGCAGCTGCCTTGAAGGCAGTTGGGAAAGGATGATTCCATTTTCCTCAAAGATCCAAGCACTTGGAGAAGCAAAGTATCCATGGCCTTGAGTGTTATCGTATCCAAGGCGTTGTGGTGCTGCGCGAATGCGGTTGGACCGGCGCGGAGACGTTGGTGGCGGAGGCGACTTGACTGGTTGCTCGTCACGTGGTGAGTCAAGGGCGAATGCATTGTCTGGAACAGGACTCTCCCTCGTTTCAGACATTGGGGTCTGCTCCCGGGAGAAGATTGGCTGATGAACTGGGGAGATCGGGGTAGCTGGGACCTTGCGTGGCGTCTCTTCCTTGGCTTGTGAGCTGGAGTGTGGACGGCGTTGCAGAGGTGAAGTTCTGATGTCTGGCGTTGGAGGAGACTGGAGAGACCGAGGATCGATAGACTGCTCCCTCGTTTGAGACATCATGGGAGTTGGAGGCCTTGGAGTGAGCAATGGAGAGCTTGGCAATGGCTGTGGAACAGTTGGTGTCCTGGGTGGAGCCTCAGCCAAGGGAGGAACTGGGAGTTGTTCAATTGCAACAGCTTCATCCATGGAGGCAGCAACTCTTGTTTGGTTCTCATTGATGGCTTCTGTAGCTTGGGAGTCCATTCGCGCTTCCTCTGTAGCATCATTGTCGTCGTCGTCATCGAATGGGAACTGATATCTTGAGTCGCCAAACAAACGGGCCCAACGCGTTGTATTAAAATCCGGGAGGGCATCCACATTAGTAGCCACCGTTGCAAACCAATCATCAAACACAATGTGATATTGGGAGTGATGTACCCTGTCTCTGGATTCAAAACCAAGGGGACTGTGCTTGCATGTTCTTTGAGAGCCCCATGTTGACACAGCGGATGGACCGAGGCTTCCAGCGAGGCAGCTTCTTTCCATCTGCAATGGTTTTCAAGAGCATACACAGGACATCCCCACACATGCAGATCATGATACTTCCTTTGCTCCCATCTGGACTTAGTGAAGACATCACTGGACAGAGACCTGTTGCCAAATCAGGAACATGGTTGTGGAGAAAGATAGCATGGGAGACTGCCATTGGCCAAAGTGTTGCATCAGCCACATCTGGCCAATGTACCGCTGAATGGAGCATCATTGTCCGAGCGATCGACATGATCGTTTGATTGCCCTCTCAGCATGGCCATTGTGATGGTGAGCTCCAACTCCAGCAAACTTGACAACTTGCTTCAGAGTTCCAAGGTGCTCAGTGAACTTAGCTGAGGTGAAGCTCCCACCATTGTCAGAGAGATAGGATTGTGGAATGACTCCACTGTCCCTTGCCATCAACTCAAAGTTCTGCTTGGCCTTCAGAGTCTCATGAGTGTTCAGATGCTTCTGAAACTCAACATGCACAAAGTTGGAAGCATGATCAATGAAGAGGCAGCCACCAGCAAACATGTCTGAGTTCAAGCTCCTTCCAGCTGAAGAGAAGAGCCTTCCCTTTGTTCCACAAATGAAGTGATCAATGGAGACTTGTTGTCCAGGGAGCAAGTTGTCTGCCTTGAGAACTCCAGCTCGATCCTTGATAACAGTTGTGATCTTGGCAGGAGCTGGTCGCTGATGTTGCTTCCCATATTGGCATGCGGCACACTTGGGAGGGTTGACAATTCGGCAAGCAGCAGTATGGAGTGATCGATGCGACTCACTCCGACTCAGGACTCCAGTTCGCATGATGAATTGGATCTTGCGAAAGGAAAGGTGTCCAAGGCGGTGGTGCCACCTTAATAACTCCTTCTCAGCTTCAGTCAAGTTGAGGTTGCTCTCATGAACAGTGTTGAGAGTAATGTTGAGAGCTGCAACTGCCTTGGGAGTATCTGAGCTGCGGTGTGCATCAGAGGTAGGCAAGTTGTTGTCAGGGTTGACTCTTGCAATGAGTTGCCCTCTGGCTTCATCAGAGGTGCCACTCAAGGTCAGTTGATGAGCTTCAATGGTGATGGTCTCCAGGGTAAGCTTGGAGCAAGCTTGTGGTGGATAGGAGCCTGACCTTGATGCAAGACACCAAGTATGCTGGGACCTTGAGCATCCTTAGGTTGCCCAGAGTATCTTGCATTGCCCACAGAACATGACCTTGGCCTTCAATCCTGAGTCCCTTTGCAATGCCCTGCAGTTGAGTGATAGGGCCAGGGGTGTTGATGGGTCCAACAAAGTCCTTGCGGTCAGGAGTGATCGAGATGCTTGCACCAGAGTCCCAAATGACAGGAAACGTTGAAGCCTTGGGAAGGGATTCGCGGAAGCGGTCGGTTGACTGGAGAGCCATGCGAAGGATTGTGGAGTAGTTGCCGTTTGGAAACTTAGCCATGTTCACTTGCATTGCCATCTTGCGAGCAGCTTGAAGTTGCTTGGAGGTCCACTGATGGTTCCCTAGGCCTTGGAAGCCAATGGGAGAGACGGGGCGATAGACGCCGTTGGACTTGGGAAGCCTGCGAGCGCGGCGTCGCTGCTGGCGAAGCGGAGCGTCGAGGTAGGCGTCGTTGACATCGCAGTGGTTGATCCTTGGCCCTTCCTCTTGCGTCGACAAATCCGATGGCGAGCGGGATGTGTTACGGAGCTTGGGGCAAGGTTCAGTTGGCCCATGGACGATTGTATCGTTGCAGTGGCGGCAGGTCCAGTGAGTTGATCGCGGAATGGAGCGCTTGAGCGAGTCGACACGCTGAAGGAGAGTTGCAACCTTGGAGTGAAGGTCGTTCAACTGCACTTGCTGCTGTTGTTCAACCAACGTTGGTGCATTCCTCCGAATGTAGCGTCCCATGGATCGCAAGTTAATGGGGTACCTGCGATGCAGTCCATGGGAGCGAATACTTCCGGCTTGGGGAACATTCGCGCGTCGTGTGACCTTGCGATTGTGTTGCTTGAGAGCACGACGATGGCGGCGAGAAGGTAGCTCCTTAGGATCAGGCTCAGGCGATGTTGAGCTGGGCTTAGGAAGCCAGAACAGTACGACCATGGCCAGTAAGGCCCAAAGCAATGGAGCAATGAGCGCCTCCTGGTGAGCCTCCAAAAAATTGCGAGACGTGCGGGCGAACGACCATGACATGCGCTCGAAGGATTGCCATGACTTGGCTCCAATCGACGGCGTTAAAATGCGCCATGGCGAGTTGAATAATTTCCAGCGTGGAGGTCCACATAGTTTTTTGCAAACGGGACTGAAAATATTGCCATCACGTAGGTGAGCAGTAGAACGAGTACGGGGAGGATCCGGGTCACCATGGTGCGCAGGATAAAGAGCGCGTCAGTCACACTTGGGACGACCTCAATTTCCGTGGTCCACACCGATGGATCGAAGGCAAGAGAGACATTGTTGATTGCAGAACCAACACCTTGAGGGCCCTCAGAGCTCTTCTTGACTCCAGTGTGCGTTGCCGTTGCGTGGGTAGTAGTCCAACGCTTGCAGCTTGCGCACCAGTTGAAAGCCTTTCCATTGGCTTGCTTGACTTGGGGTGCTCCAGATGGAGGAGGAGTAGACTTCCAGGACTTGACATCCTTTGGTCTTTCATTGCCATTCCCATTCCTGCCCTTGCCCTTGTTGTTCTCTGGGCATTCGCGCGACCAGTGTCCAGGCTTGTTGCACTTGTGACAGACTCCTTTCTTGGCAAGTCCAGCACCATTGTTGGAGGCCTTGACTGGATGAGGTTGAGTACCTCAGCTCTGGTGATTGAGTCGCCATGTTTCCGAATGCAGCTGGTGGAGCCTTGGAGTCGCGAGTGTGACGTGCAGGTGGCCACTCCTTCCTGTCAAAGAGCGTCCTGTAGGCATCCTCTGCGTGAGCGCAGATGTCCTTGTAGGTCAGCTTGTTGACTTGCATGTGAAGGTTGGCAGCTTCCTTGTCCTTGAATCCAATGTCCAAAAGAGCTTGCTCCAAGTTCTGCTTGACAGATCTCAGGGGGAAGCGGAAGTCCTCATTGCCAGAACCACCAGCCAAAAGAAAGATCTTGAGCATGGCCAGAGTGAGGTTGTGGTCATACTGGCCAGCAGTTGTCAACTCATTTGCATCCTTGCGAAAGTGAGCTGCCAATTGTTCAAGGTTCTCTCCAGAGTACTGACTTGGGAGCCTGGCCTTGATGATGGCCTTGAGATCTTCAAACCTCTCAATGGAGGTGGACTGGATGGACTTGAGGAACTGGAGCCAAACAACTGGGAAGGAATCAGAATCATCCAACTTCTCAGTCACCTTATTGCTTAGCTCAGTAGAGAGTGAAGCAAGCAAATAGGTCCTGGCTGCCATATCGTTGGTCCGGTCATACTTGTCGTAGCGTTGAACTTGAGCTTCCGCCAACAACTTTGCCGACTGGACCGTGTACCTGGCGTGAGCCTTGATAACGTTAGTCATCTTGGCGTCGTCAGTTGGGTCCCTGAGGTAAGCAATGGAGTCCATGCCAGTGTCCTTGAGATGATCCCAGACAACATTCTGGAAGCTGATCAAATCATCACTTGGCTTGAAGGAGATCTTGTGCCCAGTTCTCCTGAAGTTGTAGCCCTTCTGGGCTGCAGAAACATAGACAGGGCGGAGCTGGTTGGGAGAGGTGTGCTCTAGGAGAGCAATGGAGCCATCCAAACCTGTCCAGGTGTGGTTGGGCTTTCCACCTGTCCAAGCAGACCATTCATCCTTGGTCACCAAAGTGATTCCCCAATGAGGGGAACAAGAGGCTTGGAGCTTGAAGGAGCTGGGAGCTCCACTGGGGCAGTCATTGAGTTGGGAACTCCAAGACAGACTCTTCATCAGTAGCAAGAGTCCTGGCTTGAGCGATTGCCTCGGTGAGGCGAACGTCGACAGGATCGGAGATCTCGAATCCTTCTGGATTGCCGCGGCCTTCGACAGCAGTCCCGAGGATTCCAACAACAGGTTCGTCTGGAAGATTCGTCGGGGACGTAGAGCCTTCAGATGGTGGAACCGACATGATGATTGGAGTCTTGGCTTGGAAAGCAGATCTTCAACCACTCAACAGATTGCTGACTGCGTACTCGAGTTGGCAGAGAGCAATGAATCAGCCTAGTCTTGGGAAGACGTGGGGCTGTCGCAGGATCGCCGGAGGAGACCTGCCTTGACGCTGAGCGTAGCTTCCTTGGAAAGGAACTTGAAACGAGCTTGCCGGAGAGGAAAGTGCGTTAGAGGGTAAGTCTTATTATTGGGCGAAAATAACCAGTCGAAGTACACGGCGTGATCAAGGCTGCGTACTAGTTCGTAGAAATCCGGGTTCGGTCAAACGTAGAGTTATAAATTCTAGTGTTGTTTAACTTATGAGCTTATTTCTAGGTTTCACTTTGAAGGAACCAATTCAATCCAGGTCCGATTGAATCTTGCCGATCTACTTTCGCGAAGTTAGAGGGTTGTGGGAGTGAACATTCAAAGCATTCATCCCACTGATAAGGGCATTGAAATGTCAGCTCCAACTCCGCCACGAGCGAATTGACAGTCGCAACAACTGTTGCAACATGGCCAGACTTAGCCAACATGATGAGGGACACATGTTGGAAATTAGTTGGCACATGAAGGGAAATTGCAGTTGAATTGCACTGGGTTAATGTGGACAAATTGGTGTTGTAGAAAAGGAGGTTATGAGGGCGGAAAGCAGTCCGGGACAACTGTAGTTTTCGTACTGGCGATTCGCCGTATACAGTTGGCGTGAGAATCTTCGTATCCAAAGCCGGATGGGACTCAGCTGGCGGGGACGAAATTTCAACGTCAATAACGGCACAATAACAGCTGTCAGCTGCTGTACCTTGACTAGGACAAGGCGACTCGTACGACACATACCACTGGATACAGCATACTGTACGCGATGAGTTCCATGTTCCAACACAGTCAGGTCGTCGTCATGGACGATTTGGCTCACGGTTGACTCGTGCTCGAGAACCAAGAAGAATGTACAGGTACAAGTACTATACTTGAACTTGAACACGATAAAGCTTAACGTCTAGATATTTCGATCTATTTAGAATCTACATCGAAGATAAAAGTAACCCTTCCCGAACAGATGATTATAACGTCATGTGAACGTCATCGATACGAACCCCTCGGTTCACTTAAAATCTCATTCCATGTGCATCGATAAGTCCAAATATGTCATACTTGGGGTACTTTGACTTCTACGTTGGTGCTTTTGAATCATTTGTTCGTTTTAGCCGCGCCCAAATCCGAAGTTGAAACCAACGGAAGGTCTGGTATACACCTACGCAGGTAAGTAGAAACGGTAGACGATGTACCTGAATGCATTTGGAACGCCAAATGCACAATATCATCACAAAATTCCACAATTCAAACTTGGACAATGGACCCTCCACTGCAGACAATCTGCTTGTAATATCTCTGTAGTTCTCCTTCTTTTTTACTCTCCAATCTGTGTCTTTAGCACATGTACCAATTGTAGTCAGTAGTAGAGACAATAGGAGTGAACATGTCTGTTTTTGATTGACTTTCAAAGCATTGTTTGAGAAGGCCTCATGACAAAGAAAGCTCACCGGCGTACCGGTATCGTGATACCGCCACTGTAGTAGTGGAATCGAGTACGCGGAGCACTTCAGTATTGTAGTGTGCAGTATAAAATCTCGACTGTGCCGCTGGAGCACTCAGAGTACTGGGATGCACGTAGAATCTACGATGAATTCGAACTATCGTTGTTCGAATTTTATACTCTCGGGATGTCCGATGTACCAGTAGTACCAACGCTAACAGCAACTCGTAGACTTTCAGTATTAAACCGTTGTAGGTTTGTCTCCAAGAAAAATGGGGATGCTCGATTTTGATGGAACTTTCGTGTTGTACGTGGGTATCGTACTTGTACCTCGTGCGCGGAGTACTAGCTAGTAGCACAACCCACTGGAGGCACAACACATGTTTCAACTGTTGTGGTATTCATCAATTCATCACATGTGATCATCGGATGTGTTAAACAAAATTTGGCAACCGTGCCAGCGCGCACTTGCGAACACCCCTTTCAACTAGCACTCTGATTGGTGAACGAACAAAGCTGATGACGTCCATGGGGCTGAAGGACAAATGAAGATGAATGTATACAAAAGTATATACTTTTATCTTCGATATAGATTCTAAATAGATCGAAATATCTAGACGTTAAGCTTTCTCCTTGAACACACCCTCCTCGTGTATGCTTCGATCGCACAAAATGCGCCACACGCCGAGCTTACAAGGCCATGCGAGGAAGATGAAGGACAACAATTCAAGAATGTCAAACATTATTCGCTTCACCGTTGTTGCAAACGGCCTTATTTTCTTCGTTCTGCTTGTGGGGTGGTATTCGTCAGATCTCCTTGGATGGAGTTCGCCAACTGAGGAAAATACATTAGTCCTCGCTGGTAGCAAAGACGAGGCATCAAAGTCAACGTTAGGTGCTATCATAGAAGGAACTGCCGGGGGAATCCCATACCTGCACTGTTCACCCTCGTCGTCAGCAACGAAAACAGATCTTGTGCTCTTACATGGGTCATCATTTTCTAAAGAGAATTGGCGAACCAGTGGATTGCTTCAAAAGCTATGCAACCACTATTCTGTCACAGCTCTCGACCTGTCCACGAGAGCTGGCCGCAAAGAATTGAAACACGTGTTGGATGCTTTAAAGCATGACGGAATCTGCAACATACCTGTCGACATCATCACACCCTCGGCGTCGGGAAACACGATTGTAGACTGGTTGAGCGACACTCCTGAGCTTGAGGAATACATTCACAAGTGGATCCCGGTGGCTTCTCGCGCGATTGCCCAAGCCGATAAAGACAAGCTGAGCGAGATTGGGAAGTGGTTGCCAATCTTAGCCATCCACGGTGACGAAGACAAATCGGGAGGGCTCTTATCAAACATCCTCGGCACATACAGTCATGCCAAGGTGGTTGAAATCCCGGGCAAGCATCCATGTTATCTTGACAGTCCTGACTTATTTGTTAAGGAAGTCCGTGCGTTTCTTTGAGGAGCGTTGTATAATTATCTTATTTCTTTTCTAGACATTGTGTTGGAAACCAACCCACCGATATTGCTCGTCCTTTACTATCGACGCTGCGGCAAAGATTGTACATCTCACCGGGTCCCACTTTCTCTTGTAGCACTTGTACTGTGTCACCAACGTCGACTCCTGTCAAGCATTTGAAACCATCTAGATTCAGAGGCTTCTTGCGCACGATGCAAAGAAACAACGTTGGCATGCTGTACCAATCATTCTGCTCTTGTGAGTTCTGAGAAGTTTTAAATTCGCTCCGGAGTTGATTGAGGAATGCTTCGCGATTTTGATTTTGTTGATACAACAATCCTTGGTCGACCGCCACCGCGACTAATATCGAGACTCCCACTATCATTTCAAGTGTACCGTCCTTGCTAAATTTCGAAGACCAGAACATTCTCCGTGGGACAGCCCGACTAGTTGCTCGCAAGGCAAGCGCATATCGAGAGAAAATCATCGTTGATACCCGTGGACGAAGATGTAATCAATATTGTACGGTCTCAAGTCACAACGTTGAAAAAAAAATTGCTCATTGTCAACATTCGTCGACCTGCATGTCACTTCCATACGAATAACGCTACCCTACAGAGAATGGACTGGAGTACCACCGTCTTACATTACCGATACTCGAGCATGGGGAACAAGGAACAAGTGAGATTGTGAATTGTGAGTCAGAGTTAGTCATCGTTTGAATCCGTTGAATCGATCGTTGTTCCAGTACACCGTACACTGTACACTGAGTATACAAGCTGGTTGTTTTAAAAGTATGTATGCATAGCTTCGTTCGTAAGACGAAAGAATACCGCTCATGGACCAGACCATTCGAACCAAGAACTTGCTTTGCATACTCGGATTACATTTATTACAGCTAACAGTACTCCGTAGGAAACAAGCATTATTAACTTGTATGTTAATGCGTTAATGCATGCTTTAAACGCCAAACGAAGAAACTACACCATTCCAGATTTGGGTCTATCATAATCGTCGGTTTCACCACCAGACTCGTCTCTAGAATCCAGAAGTATGCTGAGCTCACACCCCCCATCAGGCTTTCGACTCCCTCCATCGCATTCCCCTCGCTCATTGCCCCAGAAAGCCACCTTGGAAAAGAAAAGCGAACCAAAAACAGTGATCACCGCGACTAACGCACACAACCTGACATCGTCAGGTGGCGGCTTCGACCAAGGTTTGATGATCGCGAGTGCTGATATAAACTGAACGGTATTGAGAACGTAGATGAAGTACGCCAGCCAATGTCGACCAATCACAGACGCGATTGTTGCGCCAACCGGAGCGCCGATTACCACGACGGGAATGCAAACAGAGACAAATTTCCAAAGGGTGCCCTGTTCACCGGGAGCATAAGCGCCGCCAAGGCCAAGGACCAGGCGACAGAAGACACCAAGCATTGCATTCACAGCCATAAGAACAACCGACGTCGGAGTGGCGACCTTCTCTGAGACTCGATAATAGAGAGTGAGAATAGAGAAGGTTGCAATGTCGAGACCTGACCCAGCCACGGATGAGCAAATACCACCGAAACAGCCAGTAAAAAACAGGACCCATGCCCTCGCTCTTCTTTGCTTTTTCTCTTTTGCAAAAAGATCGTTGTCTCCTTCTCCAGAATGAGTACCATCGTCCTCAAAATTATCAGAAGGATCTTTGTCTGAGAAGGTGCGGATGACTGCCTCATCAGCCTCTAGGGCGCTACTGTAAACTTTTCGATCACGTCCTCTGGCATTTAATTTGAAGAGGGCCATAGCAAAGGTCATCCAGACACTGACAAAGGAAAGTTTGGCGTATGGTGGTGCTAGAAAAGGAGCAATACGGACCAATCCAAACACCAGACCCAGGGCGCCCCCAAGCGTGGCCCATATTAGTGATTCGTGGTCAACAGGAACCTGCAGGCCTAATATTGTCATGGATGCCGCTGTCATCCCAAAAGACTGTATACAAAAGGAAAAGTCCCTCGCCAATATAGGAGGCACACCAAGCAGCAAAGACATGACCTGGACAACAGGACCGGTAAGCTCAGTGTCGGCGTCACATGTCGTGAAAGCATAGGTCGTCTCTGGCGTAACTCACTGGATAGGCAATTGCCCCACCACCCTCCGACGTAGATCCAGCCACGAGGGATCCAAAGACCATTGTTATACTCATGTAATAGTAGCTTCCTTTGTATGGAGTTGGTTCGGTAAATGTGCCGAGTCGAGTTACAGGATCTAGGAGCGCCCAAGTCCACCATACGATGTGAACTAGTGCAGTTGGGCCGAACCGGAGCAATGCACCCCTGTGCGCGTATAGCTTCGTGGCAAAAGTCATTTTCTTGTATCGATCTCTCTAGAACCCAGTCGATGTAGAGTCTAAGTGGCGAGCAATGATGAACCCGAAAGCTGTGATCGACCGAAGATCCAGACAGAATACTTGGCGTTTCTCACACGTCCTGCTAATTTGTATCCCGAATCCCGATTCCCGATATATTCTATATTCATATGGCTCGGATGACCATGACTGTTTTGAAAATCTGGTCCTTATGTCCATATCACTACCGGTAGTGCAACGTACTGGATCATCGGTATCTGCAGTTGAGGCGTGTGTGGGCATGAGGGAAGCTGAGGGACTCTGTGGTTATGACATACAAGTTACAAGTACTTGTGCACATCGCATATCACATAATTAAGAATTACTGGAGTATGCCCTACTCTAGACCAGTACTTCGAGTACATGATAAGCGTACATGCTTCTGTCTCTCGAACTCGAAGGTCCCTCGTGGCTCGTGGGTCGTTGGACTCCGGAACAAAGATTACATGGCTATCATGAAATTAGCAGTGGTAAACGTTAGCTGGATCTCTCGATCACAGTGCTGTATGTATGCATACGCATGTAAAACATACAGTCGTTGGCTTGAATATCTCCCTCATCACACCGTCCACTCGGACTATGCTACTAGCTAGCACGTTTTGCATCTTGACTGTGATTTTCGGTTGTGGTGTCGTCTTAGATGAGCAACTTGGCGTCAACCATTCACAATGCAATGGTACTACTATGAGGCAATAGAGTATACGGAGGCCTCATCTACCAGTAGCAATATCGTCGCGCGTAATGTGCGACGCGCAGTTTCGATTTTTGTGGTCGAGCAATAATGCACGGACTACAAGTCCTCAATACCGAGGCATACTCGGATCGACATCTTTCTGCCACCGCATAATGCCTCCATCCAACTTGTAGAGTCGGTTCGGGTCCACGCCTTGCTCAATGAGGCGAACACATGCCCTTTTCCCACGCACTCCGGCTTTGCAATATACGAGGACGTCTCCGGTCCTTGGGATATCTGCGACATGCACCGTGCGATGGCTTGAAACATGATCTGTAAACGGTAGAGCGACAATGTCGTTTTCAGTTTTCAGTCGAACGTCCAATACCCAAGGAGACCATCCCGAGGATAGTTTTTTCAGGCACTCTGTGGGTTCCAGACTGTGAAACTTTGGCGTGGTCGACTCTTCTTGTTCTCCTTCGTCCATTGTCCGGACAGGGGCGTCTGTAGGAGCAACAGCCGCCGTCGTAACTGCCTTAGGCCCAGCACAAAATCCTTGATAATCAATAAGCTCTGTAATTGGCACTCGATTCGGCGATTTGGCAAGTCCAGCTTCTTTGAATTGCATTGTCATGGCATTGAACACAATGACACGCCCGGATGCAAGTCCCTCTGTGTGACCCAAAATGTACTTGATGGCTTCATTCGCTTGCAAACATCCCATGGTACCGGGAAGGACACCCAGCACACCACCTTCTGCGCAGCTTGGGACATCGCCGGGGGGAGGTGGAACGGGCAACAAATCGCGATAGGTGGGTCCCTTACCGTCTAGATTAAAGACAGAGAGTTGTCCTTCAAACGCCAGAATCGCCGAATAGATCCATGTTATACCTAAAATTTCACAAACATCATTGATCAAATACTTGGTAGGAAAATTGTCGCTCCCGTCCACAACGACATTGTACTCTTTTTCAGGTGAGAATCCCTCACCGACAATCCTCATGGCCGTGGCCGCGGTGAGTTCTTCTTCATAAATCCTCACTTGCACGTGCGGGTTCAAATCTAGCAATCGGTCACGTGCGGATTGTGCCTTAGTCCGACCGACCGTGGCTGTCCCATGAATGATCTGTCGCTGCAAATTGGAAGCATCGACCGTGTCGGCATCGACAATACCAATGTGTCCAACTCCTGCGGCAGCCAGATACAAAAGACAGGGACTTCCAAGGCCGCCGGCACCAACGACCAAGACAGAGGCGTCCTTGAGGGCTTGTTGGCCTTTCATGCCAACGTCGCCAAGTACCAAATGCCGAGAGTAGCGGGATATTTCGTCGTTTGAGAGTTTTTGACTGGATCCAAGCGCGGTTGTCTTTGTTATTGTTGAGAGTGTTGCGTACTTGAGGTTGTATGACAACAGTGAAGGGACGAACGCACTAGCGAACGACAACGTGAATGAAGTGTGCATACCAACTGTCGTCAGCACTACGAGAAGTAGTCGTTGCAGAAGGTTCATTTTCGGTACACAATGGGAAGGGAAAATGATATCTGGTACTGCAGTGTACACTGAGTATATGATGCGATGTGTGATGCGTGATGTATTATGTTATCGACGTTCTTGGATCGATGATCGATGTGCGTCGATCCTGCTCATCATGAACCACAAACATGATCGAGAATCCATCAGTCGGAAGATAAGTTTTTGGGATTGAATGGATTTGGTTGTAACGTCAATATTTAACGTTTCCTGTTCGTCATGTGCGTCATGACGTCATGACTCATGACATGAATTGTACGGTACAGTAGGACGTGGATACAGTCTACAGTGGTTTGTCAAATTCGGACTACTAGAGCTTATGGTACTCCAGTACTGTACAACTGTACCGGTTGCTGCTGAAGGTGTGTTGTCAGTTGTCATGCTGTCGTCAATTGGATCCAGGAAATCATAGGCCATACGCCGTACGCCATTCAACAGCGAAATTGGTGGTTCCCCGTGGAACCCTCAACTTAACATTGCATGTGGCACATAACCAGTGTCGACACGTACTTCAGGATTGGCTTCCACGACGAACCCTGCCCTAATGTCGTTTGAACCAATCCATCAGTGATAATTGATATCTCTCTCGACTCCTGACCATGACGCTCTTTAATCACAGCCGGCAAGGACAATTGAGCCATCTCGGTCGACTGAGCTTCCTTCTAAGTCTGTTGGTGCTCTCGGAGGCCTCTACCCCCTTGATCGATTCCAGCGGCAGTACAATCAATCGCATACCAACTGATCGTTCCGTATCTTCCGGCGTCGTTGGAATTATTACTAGTCCAGGAACGCCTTCGCCCAGCGGAATCGTCGGCGGCGGCAGCAGCGACATCAATGATGATCCTCATCTTTCCCTCCGTGATGGCGACAGCGACTGCATCTTGTCTTGCCGTGGCGCCACCTTGAATGCTGCCTCTTCGGGAGAACGCTTGTCCCTGGGAACCACATCCCTCATGTCAGGTGCCATCATTCTGGACGGGATAACACAGGGCGACATTGAAAGAGGATTACGTCACTCACGCCATGCGCGAACTCTCACCGCAATCTTCCGCGCCAAAATCAGATTTCCGTCCGAGCGACAGCTCTTACTCCTTGGATTGGTCGAAGGTGTGCTTGCTCCAGAATCATTGGAGAAGGAAATCGCAACGGAAGTGCGAGCAATTTTCGATGCCGTGGCAGTCGAATCTTTGGAAAAGGTGTCATTCAACGACATGTATCAATTGCAAATTGTTGCCTTGCAGACTCCGGAAGATGCCGAATCGGTAAGTTTCCTGGACGCATATTTCTGTGCACCGCTGTGCACACCTTCAAACGAGTCGCTCACACAAACATTACCTTTGCCAAATGTAGGTCCTTGCTACTGCCAAGGAGGCTGCTGCGGCCTAAGCTGCCCAATCCGAAGAAGAAGTCTCCTTCGCATCACTCCTATCCGACGCACAAACCAGAATCAAGGAATCAGGTGTCGCATCGGAAGCCTTGGACTCGCCCATGGCGGCCCAAGCCTTTCTGACCTGCCGTCAGGCCTATGCCAAGCAGGCCAAGACAGTTCGTGCCAAGGTGGCATCCTTTCAGGCTCGTGTCTCCAGAGGACTGCTGGTCGACGGCTTTGGCGAGGCCGCGGAAGCGCTTCTTTCCAAGGTGTTGGAGGGATTTGACAGTGAAACTCTGGCATCGGCAGGTTTACCGCTCGTATCCAATTATCGGTTGCAAATGAGGATGCAATTGCAGGCGTTGGTAGAAACGTCCTTGGAAGAATTGTTTGAGGCACAAATCGCG
>JAKSYS010000571.1:0-41378 GCA_022925895.1 Fragilaria crotonensis | reverse complement strand
TATATATTTTGTTGCACTCGACCTTCGCGACGTCTGCCAGTGCCAATATCAAAATGGCAGGGAAGGACGACATTCCTATCGAAGGGCAAGCCTGACGAATGCAGCTCCGCTGAGAACCTCTGGAGGAACTAACATGGCGGGTCTGCGGAGGAGTTCAAACGATCATGTAGCCAAATCAATATCGGCTTGGAAGGAAGCGTCGATGGGTGTCGAGGCGCCTCCGGTCCCCAATCAGGACGACTGCAGCTCCAAGGCGAACCTCAAGAGGGACTGATCTGGGGCTCTAAGGGAGGAATTCAAAAGGTCATACAGCCACTGCATTTGGATCTCGCAAGGAAGCTTCTGGTTGAAATCAACAACCTACCCAGAGTCCTACCTCAACGATTGCAGCTACAAGGCGAACCTCAAGAGGGCCTGATCTGGGAGCTCTGAGGAGGAATTCAAAACTTCATACAGTCAAATGCATTCGGACCTTTCCAAGGAAGCTTCGGTTGAAGTAAACTTCCTATCAGGAGTCCAATCCCAACGAATGTAGCTCAAAGGCGAACCTCAGGAAGGACTGATCTGGCTTCTCACGGAGGGATTAAAAAAGTCTTACAGCCAAATGCATATGGACCTGCAAAGGAAGCGTCTGTTGAAGTCAACGTCTCGTTCCTATCTCGAGCCGAACCCCGACGCATGCAGCTCCAAGGCGAACTTCAGGAGGGACAGATTTGTCGGCACTACGGGAAGAGTTGAAAGGTCCTGCAGTCAAATGCATATGGACCTTGCCAAGGAAATTTCGGTTGGTGTCCAAGCCACTCCATTGCGACCTGATATGGCGGCGCTGCGTGAAGAATTCTCGAGGTCTTGCAGCAAAATCTATGACGGCTTGGAAGAAGAAGCGTCGCTGACAGTCGACGTTGCTCGGACATCAAAATCAATGAGTGTTAACGAAGATCCCACCGCGAACGATCGTTTGCTTGCTGATGTATTGCAAGGAACCTCAGGAGGAGCCAAGGATATGGAGGCTTGAAGGAGGAATTTGCGTTGTTCTGTAGCCAAATCAAGAAGGGCTTTGCCAAAGAAGCGTCGGTTACTGTCGACATTGCTCGGGCGTCCCAATCAAAGACTCTGATACAGAAGGTGCTTTTGACGTTTTGGAAGAGGTAGTTAAGCCGATACGATTTTACATACTCAATGGTACGAAGCGATAGCATCGTAGGCTTTGCCATGGCTACTTCTGTTGAAACAGATCTCTTCTGCGCAAGAGCATAACTCGGATTGGACAGGAGACATCAGGTCGAGCACATCACGTCATATATTTTTGGACGCTATCGGCATCTACTCCACAGCGACAGCCATTCGAGAGGGGAGGGTGAATGGAGTGAAAAGCAGTCTATCCGCAACTTCATCGTAGCCGAGATTTATACTCCATCCAGCGATGTTCCTTGTGGCGTCTGTCCTGGACCACCCCTTACTAGCTCCAATTGCAAAACTACGGAAATTGTTTTCAAGTCGGACGCCATCCTCCTCCAAATGCGATTGCCATGGCAAGTCTTTGAACTGTGTGGCTGAAACTTGCCCAAAGAGCGGTTTCATACCTGACGGGCAGTCTTATTGGTATAGCAATGATCCTCCCTGTCCTCCATTGGGTATGGGAGATACACGCGATAGTTGTGTTCCTGCTGTCAACAGCAAAATTGCCAGTATGGAGCTTTGGAATGGTAAGCCACCAGTCTTCACGGCACTGGCGTCTTGTTGTAGTGTGATTACGGCTTTGTCATATCTTGTTTGGTCGTCTTATCATTGTTGGCACTCCAACGTCTCCGTCCATTGATCACAGGCGCACCAGGATGTCACATAAAAAGGTAATGAATTTACGAAGCGCCGCAATTGATAACTCACACCATCTAGATCCGCCGACACCGGCCTCATGCACGGTCGCCCACATTGTCACTTAAGAATAACGTCCAAGAAGAGATTTCGAGCTCCACTGCGCGAGGGCGCCGAGACGCTAGCCTGGAAGGGGTTGTTTTTCACATCAAGTTGCACATCCGGCAGGGAACATGCATTCATGAAACAAGGTGCTATGGACATTATCAAAAACAATTTCATTCAACAACCAACTGGTCTCCACGCCAATTCTCGACTCCCGTTCGAGTCACTCGTCCGCTTCCACTCTTCCGCGTTGCGGCGACGCACACACAGATTAGCATGCTCCTCAAGAAGTCTGGCAATATCAGTCATATTACAATTGCGGGCAATATCAAGAGCTGTTGATCCTGCAACATTCTTTAAAATTGAATCCACGTTTTTGTGTGTCAACAAGGCGGAAACCACGCCCAATCTGCCGTTAAGGGTCGCCCAGATAAGGGCGGAACATCCGATACGAGTTTGAAGATTAACATCCACCTTGTCGTGTTTTAACAATTCAAGAACAATGTCCACCTGATCGCATCTACTTGCCCTTATGAGGGCTGTCTCACCATAATTATTTGCGGCGTTCACATCCACCTTGTCGCGTTTCAACAATGCACGAACAACCTCCAAACGACCATATCGGGTAGCCCAGATGAGGGCTGTCGTACCATCCGTATCCGCAACGTTCACATCCACTTTGTCGTGTTTTAACAACTCAAGTACAACTTCCAAGTGGCCTTCTTGATTGCCTCGATGAGGGCTGTCGCACCATTTTTGAAATCGCGGACGTTCACATCCAGCTTGTCGTGATTTAACAATTCACGAACGATTTGCAAATGACCATATTGGCTAGCCCATATGAGGGCTGTGTTGCCATCCCCATCAGCGACGTTCACATCCACTTTGTAATGATTTAACAATGCCCGAACAACTTCCAAGATTCCTCCTTGTTGCCCATATGAGGGCAGTCTCATCATTATTGCGATCACGGACGTTCAAATCGACCATGTCATGTTTTAACAATTCACTAACAACTTCCAAATGGCCTACCGTACTTGCAATGACGAGGGCTGTTCGGCCACGCCATTCCTTGAGGTTCACATCAACGGTGCCGCGTTGCAACAACTCACGAATAACTTCGACTCGGCCCGTATAGCTTGCCATAATGAAAGCTTTTTCATCATCAGCATTACTTATGTTATTGACATTACGGCAAGGTTGGCATAAGTGACGAATGGCACGTCGGCAACTCCGGATCATCTTCCTCGGGTTAAGTTCGACAGTTGCTGACAAGGTGATGTCTGTGGACTGTGTACGACGTGTGTGCGATGTGATGCGATGTTGTAATCTGTGATGGGTACACTTGGTATTTTGATGTGAAGTGGCAAAAAAATGCGTGATATTGTAATTTCCCCTATGATTTAATATGATCCAAATTCCAAATGCACCTACAATATGGTGAAACCGTGAAACCACAGACTACTGGATTGCAGTACCACATAAAAATGGCTTAGAACCAACATATTTCCTCAAGTTTACACCAAGTGATGCAGATGCCGCTTAGATTGTACAGATCTCTCAATGCTTACGACAAAGGTTGAGTTTCAATTAAACATATTAGAAACATGAAGGCGGAGCAATGCATTGAGACTGTGGCCTAATGTGGCAGAGTTCATCTTGGGCCAATTCTAGAGAAGTACGAGGCACTAAATGCCCATCGTTCGGGAATACCAGTAAAGTGTACACCAGTGGTTTTCGTTTGGATGTGAAGTCGAGGCCAAACTGCGCGCACACACAGACACACACATGGGGCAACAGTATCCTCGTGACACGGGCCTTCTCACAACTTTTCTGAGCAGCCACATCAGGATGCCAAAGATTATGTTTGATCGATAACGAGTGCAGTGTAGATCGACGGTGTGCAACGGAACTACCTCACCAAAATGTTTGAGAGTGCTCACTCAGTGCACCTCAGTCATGAGAGAAACAGGAAACAATTAATGTTCTTCAGGCTTTCGTACTGCTGCGCCGAACAGAGTCCCATAGCTCATGATTGTATGCTGGCAATGGATTTTTCATGTCATCCTCTCAATCGAATTCCGCAAAGAACGAATCCAGTACTTCACCATACGTTGGTTCATCCTCCAGCAATCCATGATGGGAACACCCCTTGAGGACTCGAAATCGAACCTGCTGGATGGTTCCAGGCAGCAAGAGTACCTCCTTCCAACGCGCAGAGCATTCCTCCGTTACAAAGTCATATTCGCCACGCAGAATCAACATGGGCGGCAAAGAGGACGATGACGACGACGATGATGATTCCGTGTTTGTGACATCAGAAATGGGAGTTGCCTCCCACGTTTTAATGGCATCTGTACCACGCCAGACCGTTCCAGCATGAGCATAGGCGTCCAACAGAGGTTGTGGTGATGCAGCCGTTCGGCATTGATGTGTCATGCGGAATCGTTCCTGTAGTGAAATACCCTCCAATGTTGGATCCTGAGCAAATAGCATCCAAAAGTTGATCATACGTCTCTTCCACTCTCTTGACACTTGTCGGAGTGGAGGATAGTACACAGGATAGACATATTGGATCTGTATCCTTAGCAGCGTTGAGTTGACTTTGTTGCGTCCGTCGTTTCAGATATTCGTAGGCCAGAATACCACCAAAGCTTTGGCCGTACAAATGAAATCGTCGGATTCCAAGTTTCTTCAACAAGGCTTCCAAGTCATCCAACGCCATGTCGATTGAATAACATGCCTTATCGTTAGGCTCATCACTCCGACCACATCCAATTTGATCGTAAAATACAATCGATCGGTACTCTACCGCTTGTTCGAGCGGATACAAATAGTCGGCAGGTAGAGATGGTCCACCATGTAGGACCACGACGGGAGCGGCTTGTCGCGACGATAGTGTCATGGGTCGAGCTATACGGTATGCCAGTTTGTACTCATTGCCATCTGAACGCGATACCAGCAATGTACCCGTATTCGTCGCAGCGGCGAATAGGCTGCTGCCAACACTGTACGAGGGACGGTGATGACGCGGACTGTACGAACGACCATGGGGACGATGCAAATGCTTGGTTTGATGAAAACTGGGAGGGGCGCCAACAAACCCAACTACCTGCTCAAATTTGCAGAATAATAGAAGAAGAGAGAGTAGAAGCATGCTCCGGTGTTGGCAGGATGCCATTGTCGACCTCATCAGTTTTGTGACGTGTTGTGCCGTACAGTTTGTTGAATCGTTGATTTATCATAAATCTTAAAATATGTAAATTAGAATGATCAAAAGATAAAAATACTTTTTCCGAGCGTCTTACTCAACTTACGCCACTACCGGTAGCACTGGTAGTACTTCGACTCAATTCACCGAGTTCGCCACCAACACTCGCCGTGTTGTGCACCTACAGTAGCTGCTTAACGAATGTACAAGTTAGCATGATAGAGGGTGAACGGGTGAACTGGTAGGTGCTCGAGCACCCACCCAACTATGCAGGACTACTTGTTCAGAATCTTGTTGAGATCATCGTTACTCACTTCCATTCGAAATGGCACTGAATCTGTCCCTGCCTTTGGGACTTTTGGCGTCGTTGCAATAAAGTCAACAAACAAATCCAGGTTTTGGTATTTTTCGAGTACCTCCACCACACCTTGTAAATGCATAAGGTAGGCCAGTTCCGTTTCATGCTGGCATTTGCGCGATCCAAATGCCACTGGAAGGATCGTACAGTAGATCGAGTCACCAGCAACTCGTTGAAAATCCACATCCAGAGCAACACCCCATTTTGCCACTAGCAAATCACGCAGGGCATAGCCATCAAACTCTAGGTCCTTTTGTTGGTTGACCATCATGGTTGGGTCGTTGTCATCATCGACAACATCATCTTTACAGGATAATGAGGATGCTTGATTGGCCAATGCCTTTCGAAAGTTCCCTAACGATAATGCATCCTCGTCCTCCTCCTCCTCTTGTTGACTTTGTCTTGCGTTCGCAGCTTGTCTAGCCTTTTTCCTCATTCGTCGTTCGCTGGGACCATACGTTGACATTTCAATAACTTCCTCCCACAGTAGGGAAATTCCATTCCAAACGTTCGTCCTGTTGTCATTATTGTTGGAACGTTCCGCTGTCAACAACAAGAACCGATTCCGAATGCACGACTGTATCTTGTGAGTAGCATGATGATGATGATGATGGGGCAAAATCAGAAATGAATGGCATTTCAATATGAAAACAATAAAGAGGGTCAGCAGTAGCATGTCATTTCTACCAGTAACAACAATTGGGTGCATGTTGACAGCTGGCGTGCGATGAGTTCGCATTTCGCATATGGAGCGAAGCTATCTTCGGTGACATGCGCCGAGTGCTGTTCCATGCCGCGCGTGCACGAATTTGTTCTGCGCAGTCATGCTCTTCCAAAACTCACGGCCAAATATGTCGCATTCGTTGTTTCTATTCTTCATGCATCATGCCTGTTTGCCAAATGTATCATACGCTTAGTTTCGTGTAGGAAACATGTCCTTGGAAGGACAAGCCATGGTTCGTTGTCCGTGGAAAAGTCCCTCGACAGATAGATGAAGATGAAATCGACAGTAATAAAACGTAAATAGTAAATATTCGAGTTTAAGAGGAAGTTAGGAGGAGGCAAGTTTCTTCAAGGGGCATATCCATGTCTCACACCGAAAATGTCAATGAATGTAGATGTATTGGTAGACCTTTCACGAGGTTCCTATTCTGCGTCCAGGAGTCATTGAGGTCGTTAATTCATATCATTGGAACAACAAAGAAGGTCATCTACGAGACAAATTGTAGACAAAGCTGGAGCTTTTTTTGGAGGAAAGACACGAGCATGTTGGTTTGGCTTTCCGGCCAGCGATCATACTATATATATGTATGTAGTCGTACAACTTAACGGGAAGTCACATGGGGCGCTTCCTGCACAACGCACCATTATCTTGAACCACGCCAGTATCGAAAAGGAACACTATATCAATCTACGCTTTATTGGCATTTGCCAATCATCGTTGCTGCCGTGGCCGTCGCTGTATACATTCGAATAGAGAGTGACGCATCGAACGCAGGTACTGAGTCCATTGCATATCAATTTCGGATCGATCGTGTTGCCATTCATGGATTCACTTCAAATGCTGCATTTCGCAGCTAGCATGGATCAATCATCGAATAATTCGGCACCAACCACAGCATCGAAGGCTAGACAATATCAGTACGCAGATGACAATACAAACAGGTCGTTATCATATTGGGATGATCTTCGAATATCAGGAGGTGAAAGTGTTGAATTCTCAACATCCTCGGCTGTCATCAAAGTGGATAGCTATCGACTTGCTCACATCTTGAGCATAATGCCGAGTACGCAAATCACGAACGGAGTCAAGAGTCCTGCGACAACGAATATTTACATTGAGGCTGCCGGATTTCTGGCGATGCATCATTTCAACCAACGATCAGACCAGGTTTTGCCGTACTTGTCGGAACGACTAGCGAATTGCAATGTTTACTTGACCATGGACATGAAGGATTCTTCATTTTCTCCCATTCAAGCATCACGCCTTCTCTACAATTCACGTGTTGAGAAACGCCCTTCAAAATCCTCAACCAGTATCAATTTTGGGAGATTTTCGCTCCTCCTCATCTGTACCACTTTCCATTATTTCAGGATCCTACAACATACCGCACATGAATTGTGCTTCCACATCATCTTCTAGAAAATAAGGACCAATCTCCCACATTCATGAGGACAGTCCCGACCAATGCCGTCGATGCCGCGGCATTATACTTTAAACAACACTTGCACGTGACTCGATTGGGTGTTCTCTTTATCCGAGACGCGTACGGGAGCCAATTTGCCAAGGATTTGGCATCCGCCGCGAGTGAACAAAACATTATCATCAAGGCCGTCCCCTATGAAGGTGGTGATGTTGAATCCATACGGAGGGCTGGAACTCAAGGGAACGGGAATGCGATATATGTTTGGTATAATTTCGGCGGCGACGACCAGCGTCAAAATGATTGTGACAGAAGGGATGAATGCCGGTGTTATTGGGAATCCACTGTATTCGTGGCACTTTGGTGATGGATTTGCCCCACTCCTGTTACCTTCGTTTTACAATACGACGCTCCAAGCGACGGTCGCAGAGGACCGCGCCATTGCACAAGCCCTTTCCGGAATTGGTGTCATATTGTTCAGTCCACCGCCGTATCCTCCATTTGAACAAGCCATGGCGGAAATGGGGAAGGATCAAGAGCTTATTGATTACTATATTTCGAGGCATGATAATTTGACGACTTTTGAAGGTTTTCACTTTGCTGCGACGCCCTCTCTGTACCAGTACACGAATTACGATGCAATCATGTCCCTCGGTATCGCATTGTGCGATTCCCAGGAAGAGTTCATTACTTCTGATCAAATGTTGCTGCAAGTCAAATCAACTCAATTTGAAGGCGTATCCGGACCAATTTCTTTCGATCCAGTGACTGGCACAAGAACTTCGAATGGATTGGCGTTCAATGTCATGAATGTGGTCATTTCCGCCGACGATGAAAGCATTGGGCTTGACGTGCGAGCATCTGCAATAATACGCGTAGCGAGCGGCAACGTCACAATTTTGTCACCATTTGTTTTCAACGGAGGCTCATCGGAACGTCCCATGGAGTTGCCGCCAATCGAAGTGTCCAACAATGACCTACCGTTGGGAATTCAAGCATTCATGTGGTCCTTGTCAGTTTTGGCCATTCTAGCGTCAATCGGTTTCGCTGCTTGGACGATTTGGTACCGACAAAAGCACGTGGTTCGTTCGTCGCAACCATTCTTTCTCCTCATGTTGTGTGCCGGAACATTGCTCATGGCATCCTGTATCATACCAATGAGTCTACAAGAACCAATACCACAGGCAGGGTTGGACGCCGCCTGCATGGCTACTCCTTGGTTGTTTGTGTTGGGGTTTGGCACTGCGAGTTCGTCTCTTCTCTGCAAGTCGCTCCGTATCAATCTATTATTTCATCACTCTGTCAAAATGAGGCGGAAGAATGTCACCATCCGGGATGTCATCTACCCGTTTGTCCTTGTTTCGATAATTAATGTTGCTCTTCTGATAAGTTGGACTGCTACCGCACCTTGACATGGATTCGGTCGGATCATGAACTTTGACAAGTACGGCAGGTCGATCGAGTCTGTAGGTCGATGTGGTTACACTGAGACCGAAGCAGATCGAGCCTTCGTCGGAACTCTGTTTGCCGTCAATCTGATCTTTGTCGTCATTGGCAATTATCAAACCTATCGGACACGAATGATGCCAGCTGAATTCAACGAGACGAGCTACATTGGCCTGTCGATGCTTAGTGTTCTCGAAAGTTTACTTATTGGAGTTCCTATGATTTTTCTGTCCAAGGAAAGGCCGAAGGTCGACCTTGTGGTTCGATCCATTCTCGTCACTCTCCTATGCTTCGCCATTTTACTCCCTCTATTTGTTTCCAAGCTCCGACTGATCAATGTTGAGCAATCACGGTCATTGACGGTGTCTGCCTGGAAAACATCCATGCAACAAGGGTCTGGCGCACGTCACAGCGCAAATGTTGGTCGTCGCTCCAGTGGCGCCAGCGTCCAGAGTCTTCCTCCTTCGGATACGATTGAAGCGATACGAGCGAGAGTAGCCAGTGCGAATTTAAAACGAAGCTCCCTGTCGAAAGCTGCCACTGCAGAGGTCGTCCCTGTCTCGAGGTTGAGACAATCGAGTTTTGATGACTCGTTAGGTGGACTTTCGACATCAAATCTAGATGGAAGTTCTCGTGTCTCATTTGGTGGCCTTTCGACTTCTCGCTTTGATGAAAGTGCTCGTCCCCGCAATCGGAGTTTTGATCTACCGACAATGGACGAGGGTTCGAAAGAGCATGTTCTGAATGAGTAGCATTGGCTATGCCGAACAGCATTGCATAGAACACGCTTTTCTTGACGATCGCGTACCGTCAATGAAAGTTTAAAGCCAGCTCTGTCGTGATTATTTGCGGCAGCTTCACTTCCTCGATGTCATCGTCATGAGCATATCATAACGAGGCGATTCAACAGTGCCTGCATTTTGGGGTACAATTCAAAGTATCGAGGGAGTTCGAACTTACAGTGCGGAGTCCGCGGAAGGGCCTCCTTCCTGAAGCATCTAAGTGAGGCGAATCCTTCGAAACCACAGAGCAATCAGAATTATGACAACTCCAATGACCAGGGATGTTACCAACCACGAAGAAAGGAAGAGAACCATGATCGATAGACTTTGGGAAGATGTAGATTGCAACGCAACTTATGTATTGTTATATCCATATTCTACCGTACAAGGGTCTGTCAAAATGAGGAGAGCACCTTGATTACGCATTGACGTGAACAGTCTGTTGTTTGGTCAAGACAAGTCACAGAACGGTGACTTGAAGATTCACGGTGCTCCGTGCTTCCAATACCACAGACTCAGACTTCATCTAAAGCTATACACATATGCTCCAATGCTAAAGTAGTCAATGTGAACTATCCGTTGGGAATTTGAGACTAAGGCTCATAAGACATGGTGAATGAGAGGTACAATGACGACGCGGGCCGAACATTCTCGAGTCAATCTAAGCATTAAAGAAATTGTTGAAATAGAGCATGGTCTTTAACGATTCTTCCATTGATACATGTCGTCTACGATGCGGTTGACCGTTGTGATGGGTGAGGTAAACATAAGATTAAAAAGCAGAACGGCATACAACTCCCTCCATTTCAGTGTCATGATCATATCATCTCGTGGCCTTTGAACGAGACCAACACGCTCTGGGACGAGCTCATAGTCGGGAGGGAGTTCCAACGAAAAGTGCTTGACAAGTTGCGCCAATACCAAGACGGCTTCGGTCATGGCAAATTTCGTGCCGGCACAGGAACGAGCGCCACCTGAAAAGGCTAAAAAGGCTTTGCGATTGGCTGGGGCGATTCCATCCTTGTGGCCTCCAGCACTGGGCGACGCGACAGTGTCGTTCTCAAACCGCTCCTTCCATACCCCGTCTTCATCTTGATACGCCCATCGATCAGGGCGAAATTCGGCAGGGCGTTCAAAGTGTTCCTCCATGCGCTGAATGGTCCAGATGGGGATCATTGCGAAGGTGTCCGGAGGCAGAGTCAATCCTCCGCTGAGTGTCAATGGTTTTTCCAACGTTCGCGAAGTGAAAATGGCTGGAGGGTATAAACGCAGCGTTTCCAATAGGACACCCTTGCAGTATGGCAATGCGTCTAGATTGGTCACACCTGCTTGAGCAATCTCAGCCAGGCACGTCTTCTCCACGTCTGGAAACGTCGCGATATGGTACAGTGCGTACGTCAATGTGATGGAAGTCGTATCGTAGCCTGCAAACAGCAAGGACATGAGCACGTCCGAAACTGCAGTCTCGGAGAGGTGACTGCTGTCAATATTGTCCTTGCCCTCCTCCATGCCCAGCAAAAGCCCATTCAGCAAGTCTTTGGGGCGTTTATCCTTCGGCATGGCCAATCGTTCTCGGACGAGGTCTCCCAGAAAATCTTGTAGAAGCTTTCGCTCTCGATGGTGACGACGATTTCGCGCTGTTGGAATCCAGTAGAAATAATCTGTCACAGACGACGGATTGAACAGTCGCCTGCTCAACTCTTCTCCCAAGTAATCAAATGCAATGGCGAGAGACGAAGGTTGGAGCTTGCTACAGCAGCCCAAGTCTCGACTTAGGGCGGTTTGACCAAAAATATCAATGGTAATCATCTTCATGAGGGCTCCAATATCTCTCTGGATTGCATCGTGGGACTTCCCGTGTTCCTTGAGTGACGCGAGCAATACAGACATTACCTTTAGAATTTCAGGCTGTGCCTCATTGAGTGCAGCGGGAGTGAAGGCTCGCAGGATGGAACTGCGATGAAATTTCCATTCCTTCCCAGTGAGAAAACCAATATTTTGGGGACCGAGGAATTTGTCCATGTGGACCCGAAAAGCGGGGACAGGCTTTCGGTAGTTGGATCCATTCAACACGGCTCGTGCATCGTCGACGCTAGTGACAGTAACAGCCTTTCTGGACATGAACCAAAGTGCTGTTTGTCCATATTTGTTGGAATAGTCCCGAGTTAATCGCGGCTGGCCGGTACGAAAGTCTCCACCAAGACTGGGGATGTGACCGAGTAGCCAGTGCGCGTTGGGCGGTGTGGGGAGTGTTGCAAAGTGCTTCCTTTGTTTACGAACTTGGAAGAAGTAGGTCAGACCGAAATACAGAGCACTGACAAGTCCGACGGCGACGGTAACCAGCGATGCAATCGACCATGATGGAAAAGAAGGGATCATCATGGGATGTAAGGAAGGCTGAACAATTCGCTTCGTGCGCGATCTCAATGCTGCAATGTATGGTTGTGTATGAATTCTTTGAATTTCTTGAATTGATCTGATTTTTTTGGTCGTGGATGTGAAATGATGTTTCGTCGAACGTACAGTATGGCATAGAAGCAGGATGAATCAATTTGACAGCTGAGAGTTTCGTCATGCTTCCTGCGTTACATACCCCGTAGAAACCCCCGTAGAACGTAATTTCTTAATTACTTGTTCAATTTTGATTGTACAATGAATACAAGGTTGGCTACGAATAGAGATATGGGTATCTGCAGTACGGAGTACAGTACAAGGTACAACAACCCAAGTACTGCGTACGACTACGGTGTACACAGTAGTACTATGTCATACTAGTTCTAGAGCCCGCTCATACGACCCGCTACTACTAGTAGTGGCTACGATAGTTATGCTACTGTAGCCTCCCAGGGTGCCGTCTTCGGAATTGCTAATTTCTCCACAAGTTTGATCTTCTTGAACAATTTATCCATCGCTTTGTTAGAGAGGAGGACCTGCTCTATCCAAAAATGCAATAATATACGAACATTAGTGCATAATTCGCTGTGCTTGCAGCACAGTATACAGTACCCTATTTTTACTAGTAAAATCATCACGGTCCAATTGATTCAGCTTAGCCAGTTTGGGCTTGAATGGGAGGATTTGCGGGAATTGAAATTCTGTGGAATCTACGTATGTCAGATTTTTAAATATGAAACAGATTTAGAAAGGTCTAATGGAGATCTTTCGAATGGCGTATTCATAATCTAAAATAAATGTCTAGGGGATGGGTAGGAATTTTCCGAAAAATCTTGGCCAAACCGTTCATCCTGCTTCTACTCCTACAACACTCACGTCTGAGGGGTTGAAACTGGTATGTACTGGTACTAGGACTTAGGTACTCCAGTACGCTTCTCTAGAGAGTATGACATACCTTGAGAATTTCAGTACAACAAGACCTTCAAAGAATTACAAAGAAAAGCCAATAGGCAAGCATTCCAAGGACACATTGACCCTCAATCTCAATCGTATTGTCAGTGAGCTGGAAGCTGTCAAAACCAAAAATGGTGGTAAATACCATATGGAAGCATCACTGCCATGGTGCGGAAAATGCAACATATACTTCCATGGTTTACAAAGAATTGGATTCAGAATTGATTGACTAGAAAGCCACAAAAGGCTTGTCAACTTGCTTGATCAGCATTGTACTCGTTGCTGCGGGCAGATAACTCATGAGGAACACTGCAATTTTGAGGCTCCGACCGGCGCGACACACGGCTGATGACAAGATTGACCGCCCACAAAATGATCATGACGGCTCACACCACAAAGAAGAGCCAATTCCGACCACTGTCATGCCCGTCCATCAGGAATCCGAAAGAGAAGGACGGCACCAATGGGAACAATATTCACCTTCTTGTTGACGAGGCCAGCACTAATCGAGACTTGTTAGAACCCGCCGCGAGAGATGATGTGGAGGCAGCAGAAACATCAGCAAGGGCAATCATAACTTTCTTTGGTCGTTCAAAGGCATAACCATGGCAACCTTCCAAGACCTGAAAGCAAGGTGCAGCTTGCTACGGCGGATATCCCATTAGAAATAGCGATGTTGAGAAACTTCGTCAGGCCATCGAGCAGGACGGGGTTTGTGATGAGAGCCTTGTAATGGCCAAGATGACGGCCTGACGGAGACGTCGCAGTGGATTCCCGCCACTTCTTCATGCCCCATTCGATATCGGACGAGGAGATCTCGGAGGAGATTTCGTCGTGTGCTCGAACATGATCTGGTACCGCGAAGGAGGAGAAGAATGCTTCAAGTTGTGTATCCCCCTTGTGCCATTCTGGTGGGACGTATCCTGAGAGTAGTAGATGTTGAGCGGAGGAGGATAGACTTGTAAAGGTGAGTTCGTTATGAATGATGCCATGCCCGCAAGGTGATTCGGTTGCTGTTCTGAATGCAGTGCTGTTGTACTTCAGGATTTGAGCTTCTATGGCAGTGCGGTCGACTTTCTCCCAAATGATGTCCTCTTGACTTGCTTGAGCTAGTACAGCCGAAGGTGGAAGGGATGGATTGGTAGTGGACATCGGAACGTTTATGTATTGGAGACCTGAGTGGATTTTGGGAGATATCTGTGTTCAAATGTGAGCGTGCATTGCCTGGTTAGCTTCCTTTGTGATTGTGCGTTGTACAATTGGAGCGCGTGATGTTGATTCCGCGCTTGTGCTGGTGTTCGAATCGGATCTGTATTTTGTAAGCAGATCGTATAAATTTCGACTTTGGACTGTGTCCGATGATTGCTGGATGTTCCAAAGTTGACGGGAGGATTGATTGAGGTGACCCCTGATTGCGTCCAATGTAAGGAGGTCATGTCTGAGGGGGAAGACATATGTTGGGTTGTGAGGTTGGAACTGTGATTGGAGCCGATCGATTTTAAGGGAGTGGTTGGTCTGCTGCTGTGCATCCTGGAGTCGTAGTCGCCAGTAATGTCGGAGGAGGCCTGCATTTCGGAGTTCTGGTGTCCATTGGTGTCGTTGAGGGGGTCGTTGAAGGGAGCGCTCGGATGTATGCATCGCTTTTCCTTGGTCCGAGTCCCATTTTTCTAGAATTTGGCGGATGGCAGGTCTCGTCATGGTCTGGTGGGTATCATAGAGCCGGTTGATGCGGGCCGTCATATCATGATTGTCATGACAATATTTGTCCATACTTGTCACGTAGTTTGCAACCACTTCGGGATTCCCGGCTTTTAACAAGCGCATGTCCGTTCGGGGAATGTTGGTTGTTTGTGGAGTGTATACAAGAAGTGAGTGGAGATCAAGGTCAACGTAAAGTCCGCGGTGGTCTGAGAGGGGGCCATCATAATATGAGAGAGTACCCTGTTCTTTCAGTGACGACACCACGTTCGAGCAACCGAGCATGTCATCGATCCGTTGATCTAGGGCACCCATGTGTATCGATGTTGCTGGACTACTTGCCTGGAGATCCTGGAGTTGACAGGACCCGCGTCTGAAAGGGTGGAATTGGCGTCTAACATTAGGAGAACGGAGTGCTGGCGTGCCTGAAGAGATGTAATCAAGACGGTAATGTCGGTGAAGAATGCCTCTCGGGGATCCGGTTGCTTCTCTCCCTTTGCTTTCATAGAGGAGTACTCTCGATGATATGTACTTCCCAAGGAGGGGGAAGGAATGCTGCCACGACATGTCCTGTACCCCGTTAAGACCGGCCGTGAAGTATTGGCTCTGCTTGCAACCGAGTGTAAGTCCGCTCCACCGTCCGAGTCCACTCAGATCCTGAGGGCTGAAGTCGCCCGAGAGCATAGGTACTAAAGAGCCATGAGCAAAAGATAGATTCCCACCAGCTTGATACCCATCCGTGATCTTCACTGGATCTATTTCGTTGGAGGGTGAGCCAAACTCAACTTTACATTGGGAAAATTGGCGGCGTAAGCACTGGCGGAAATCAGATTGTAAATGAGCGAGTTGGTTACATGGGTTGTTTGTTTCAGATAGACCTGCGATGTCAACGCTGGCTGAGTGTGGACAAGTTGTGGAGGCAATATATGTAATCCACGCATCCGGAAGAGTATGTCAGACCCTTCACGTTTTGGAAGAATGTTCGAAACACGTCGGGATGTTTATGATATACATCGTCTCCGTAGAACTTCGAGGATTTTCGTCCTGTGGTGTGGTAAATTGAGAGCGTCTCGGGCGGCCAGAGACAAAGAAGGGATTTGGGCGAGAGATTTGTTGTGATGGTGTGGTGCCATTAGATCGTTTGTGCCGAGGAAAACTACTTGTGTGGATTGAAAGACCGCTTTGGGGAGGGGATGCTGGATGAATCGTACGGAGTCTCATACACCAAGGAGTCGGGATGAGTGGGAGGAGAGCTCGGGATTGTCATTACCCTTTTTTGCAGCCGTCGGGAGCAGGGGTTGCTTAAGTTGTATTGCTGATCGGGGAGTGCTGTGAGAGGGTAGAGGATATTATCCGAGATATCTTCAAATGAGTCGGTAGAACCTGTAGGTGAGGTAGGGAAATCGGTAGATGAACGAGGTCGGGACGGTGGAGAGGTAGGTGTGCCATTAGGTGAAGGAGCTCGTAGTGTTGGTAGCGTTATGACCATACATCTAAGGGCCAAAAATCGAAATAATGCAGTACTTACGAATACTCAAGTTCGTACAAACTTAAAAAGGTAGATATTTAGCCGATTTTAGTACATAACCACAATTTTGTTTCCATATTTTTCCACAAGCTCATACATCCGTACTCGTTAATATACGTGTTTGTCTATTTATTCAAATTAGTCGTTCTACGTGTTTCTCAACCTATGTACTAATCAGTACCAAATCACGTCTAAGGATTCGGATAGACATTTGAGTTGGTATTTCTGAAGTCAATACGGATAAATGAGATTTGTGTTTCTTCCTTATGTGCGCTCAAACACGTCATCCCTGTTTGTCAGTATGCATGACCAGTTTTCATTGGTTGTCCATGAATTAATGTTGATATTGTTAGCCAGTGTTGTGAAAGCAGCCGTTTGATGACACACCCACTTGCAAACACGCAGTGACGCAAACACCACGTTTATTATCTCTCACAACATAAACAATTCAATCACTCTCAAACATGTCAGGATTTGTATGCTACAACCCGCATTGTATGAGTCACAAACTGTTCACAACAGAAAAGGCATTCACAATCCATTTTCAGCGGTCACCGACATGTTTAGCTTTTCTCCGTCGCGCCATTCAACAACCACAACACCAGTTGCGCAATATCGCTGACGCAACCTTTGATGAAAGCGTTTTTACAAGTACCAAACGTCCCAAGCATTTGCGTTGCGAAGTGGTAAATGACTTGTACAATCGTGCAGCTCCATCGTCGTTGAACGCACTGCCAGCATTGTTGCCCGTCATTCATATGACGGAATCACCGTTTGATGATATAAATGACATTCAAAATCTTGTGGATGAACCCAATGATATACCTGAATGTCCAACACGTCATGATAGAGTTGCCGCATCACAATTTATGTTTTCTACGGATCAAAAATGGACCATTTCATTGTTAAAGATATTGGATGACATAAATGCGCCTGATTATGCGTTTGAATCGGTCCTTAAATGGGCCAGACATGCCCACGCAGATGGGTACTCATTTAATCCCGTCGTGGGCAATCGCGATTGAAAATGTGGATGTTCTGTTTCAATCTGTGACAAACGCACAGAGGCTGTTACCTGCGGTTGTCACTGTGGAGGTGCCGCACGGACCACCGTGCGATGTCATCGCTTATGAATTTGCACCGCAATTACTTAACTTGTTGCAAAACCCGTCCATCATGACTGCTGAAAATCTATTGATTGATTTGAACAATCCCTTGGTACCATATCAGAGCCCTGATGGCAGACTTGGGATGCGCTTTCTGGGAGTGTGTATCGCGATGCATACCAACGAATGATAACGAATCCGGCACGACAATTATTTGTTCCCATTATCCAATGGATCGACCGCACACATGTGACAGGTAATGCCCGATTTTCACTGAAACCATACATGTTCGCGCCAGCTATTTTTAAAGAGGAGTTTGACGTAAGCTACAGGCCTGGGGATATCATGGCTTCCTCCCAAAAGCAAAATTATCATCCGCACAAAATCAAACTAACATGAAACAAGGTGACAATGTGCGGAACTATCATGCCCAGTTGGATGCAGTGTTAAGTTCATTTACTCGGCCGGTCCCTATTTAATGAATGTATCATTGCCAATTGGTCCCCAGGAATCATGCAAGTGGATGTCGTCACTTGTATTCTTTATGTCATTCAAGACATGCAAGAAGGTGACATGTTGTGTGGTCGACACATGGAGCAGGCATTCAGCGACATAGTCGTGCGTGTGATGTCGATCATGAAAATTTGGATAATCCTGAGGTCCAATGTTCTATGCTTTCAGCCCACGATATTGCAGCCATTGCGCGTGATCCCAACGTGAACTCGAAAACGATGGTCACAACATCGTTTGAATAATGTCTTTGATAGCATTCCGATGGCCGACCCAATTCGTGGAATATATGGTGCAACACCGGTTGAAACCATGCATGCGTTTCGTAAAGGCATGATCGAAATGGTCACGTTCTTGATTCTTGAAAATGTCCCTCCCAGCCAGTTGGCGGCGTTGGACGCCCTTGCAATTCGGTTTCACAATACGCACCGACAAACAATTCGCCGAACGTTTCCTGCAACGGATTTTAGCCAAGGTATCACAAATTTGACAAAATTTCAGCAGCGGAACGTTTGGGTTTGGTATTTTGTTTGTAATTCTGGCACAATATGATGAAGGATGGCTGATTTTAGAATCCACGTTTGAAATGCGGCGAGTAAGAGCCCAAAGTGCTGATAAAACGCTGCAGCCGAAGAAGTTGCCAACCTTCCTGCTGTGATTTCTGTCTTTGAGGCAATGTTATGTTTTGATCAATGGCTCAATAAAACTCATACTGGACCCCGCAGCATCATGCAGAATCCAAAATGGTTGTTCAGAATGCCATCAAAACATTAATGTCCATGTGTGTAACTGACATTCCACTGTCCAAAAAAAATCGTGGAAGTTTCCAAAGTTTCACGAATTGTTGCATTTACTCGACAATATGGAACGGTTTGGTGCTCCAATCAATTATTGTGCGCAACGTCCAGAATCACTGTTAATTCCAGTTGCCAAAAAGCCTGGCCGCGAGCACAAAACGTCACAATGGATCTGCTTACGAACTACAATCTGCGCAACGCTTGTCGTATTCACTGATGATTAATGCAGTCTATACCAGAATATGGGACACCACAAAAGGTGCCGCTAACGCTCCTGAGAACACCAATCCTCCGACCAGCACTGGCAAAGCCACTTTGGAACATTGACATGTGACTTCACAACTGGATATCGGTTGTGTTGGCATACTCAAACCAATGTCTCATTGATGCACATTCGATACTGTATTGCAGTTCTTGAGTTACCAATTTGGTTCAAAGGTGCATGTGTGCACGGAGCTGAGGCACAACGCATCCACGTATCGATGCCATCCATCATTCCAATCTGGAGGTCCTGTTTATGATTGGATGAATGTGAACTTCAAACCAAAACGTCCAACAGAGTCTCGGTGCATCCGTGCCGTTTAACTATGGTTGTTGTTACAACAATCTGCAACCCATTCGACTGGTTGTCCAAAAGGCTTACACACAACTGGCATCAAATCAGTGCTTCTGACCGAATGGTTAATGTCCGACGATTATACCGTTATTGAACCTTCTGATATAGATGGCCCCTGCTTTGCTATTTTGATTAAGGATGATGGCTCTAAAATTTTGCAAACGCTGCCTCGCCATTTGTGGGCATCAGAATTTACTGAACCTGTGGACGAGTCAAGCAAATGCTATCTCAAACAGGGTCATAATAAAATAAATGTTATACTTAATTCATGTAAAAGGTTTCAATTCATTTCTGTCATCATGTCATTTTTCAATCCTCTGCTGTCGCTGTCCTTCATATCGAAAAATGTAACCCCGCCGGAATCCAACAAACTCACCTTCACCAATGGAGTAGAGGTACAACATTCAAAGCCTCTTCAGAGGAGGGCTTTAACCTCATTCGCATCATACACAAAACCTCCATGAATGCAAACGGCATGACAACAGCTACCGTCCGATGCAGTCAGAACACCAAGCAAGAGGTTTCGCATCGAGGTCAACTTCCAATCGAATTGTCGAGGCAACGCCGAATCACTATCCAAGTCGGAAGAATGCTTCTCGCATGTTTCACAACATTTTCCAAAGCATCGACAACTGCCTTTTAAAATTTCTTCACCGAAATTGTCAATGGTAGATGCCTCGCAAAAAACCAAGCGAAAACAAAGCTGAAGCAAGGGCCTCACACACAAATCTTTTCCATCAGCTTGATTGAAGTGACAGCAGGCGCCCATAACATTGCAAGTTTGGATGGTGGTGCAGTTTGTAATCACCGACGGGCACATCCACGAACCCACGTAGATCATCAAATCAATCACAAAACACTTCAGGCACATCCTCATTTTGAGGGAACACTAATACCTGTTTGCTCATTCATGATCTCATGGACCACAGTCCACTGTCTTGTTGTGTATGTTTAATCTGTTCAATGTTCCACATCTGCTTTCTTCGGACCCATTCTTCATCGTTTTTTCTTCTTTGGAGGGCATTGTTTTCATCCGAAAAGCTTGTTCTTGATAAAATAAGGAGCAAAATGTTCTTTGCGCTTCAAAATAAACACAAAATCGTAAGGCGATAAACATGAATCTTCTTCATCCATGTAAACTGAGATCGTTCATTTTTCCTTTGAACAACGAATTGGTGCAACAAACCGTTTCACATCTGGGCAGCCATTTGCTTTGCCCAAAACAATCGAATTGGTGATCCTTTTCAGTGGACCAGGCAAGAGTTTGCGCAAAAGCGGTAGTGACATAAATAGATTGTCCGTGACCTTTTCGATCGTGACAATTGTATCATCTGCAGTCGCTGGCATGGATTGGTAAAGGTCCTCGGTTCAACATTGACTGTGTAGAAACATCTTCCTTGTTTGGCGGCATTTGCAGAATTATGTAATTCAATTCACCATGGCCATCATCATCAAGGGTTTTGAATCATTTGTTTCTTTCGTTGGGGTACCACATTGTCATTTCAAACAGAACATCATCAAAGCAATCGTTTCACAATTCGTCATCTTTGCGCTTCTTTGTGAAGTGAAATGTTGATGGGTGAACATTGAAGGATCCTCGATCTTCTTGATTGGTACCCTGGATTCACACCGACTTCTTTTTGTTGATGTGTCACAACATAACCAACTCCATTGCGGTGCCAATGGATGTTATCGGCGGATGTGCTGTCAAATGGTGCGTCACTCCCAAGAAAGACACAAATACCGACATTGCTCCATGATCGTTTGATCGCGATGCAATTGAAAAGTAACCGCTGACACTGTGATCAGGGATGAGGCATATGGCGTCAGGGATTTCGGTAGAACACCTTTTGGCAACCCGAAGAGCAAGCATCATGATTGTGATATCTTGTTTCATGGCCCGATCGATTTGTTCTTCCATTGACGGAGAGGGATGGAAAATCTCGGTGTAAAATTGTCGAGCGCAAGTTAAGAAATTCTTTGGAGCTGTTCCAAAAGAAATGTTTTCGACGCATTGCGGCCCCAAGAGAACATGGCGAAAATGCCACATTTTATTGCCAATGTCTCCAGGCTTGAATATAGCCTCCGCAAACCGAAAGTGTTTGAACCAATTACGGAATGGAGGTAAATTCTGTTCCACAAAGCCGACATCCAACCCACGGATATACGCAGCAATTATGCCGCGCCTGTCCATGATTAAGTTGTCCAGCCAACTCATTAATTCCGTCAAACTTATACACCGAAGCTAATGTTGAAACTTTCGTGGGTGTACTTGGAACAGGAACCACAACATCGACGTCACCTTCAATAAGTTTGTGGATAACCCAGGAGTGAAGCGTTGTGCGGTACTGCCTCACCAGCAGCCTTGGCCATAACCTCAAGTCCTTGCATGGGATCGGCACTTGCAAGATTCGACAATGCCAATGCAGAAGCTGCCAAATCTGCATCACCATCCAATTCAACAGGAGGCATTTGGCTTGTCTCAGCTCTGGCATTTGCCTCTGAGGACGACGAAACCAAACTATCACTGTTTTCCATCCTACCAATCATGAGTGTTGTCTCAGCATTGGTGACTGTTTCTGATGCGGCCGTGGACTCAGCTTCACTATCAACTTCACGAAGCATTTCACTCACAAATCTTTCCCACTCATGATGGAGAATCAACAATCGTATGATTTCAATCAGACCTCACAAACTTCAATGACGCCCAATGGCTTGAACGGTCCTTTGCTAAACAAAGGACTACTGCACCAACCGAGTAATGTGGGCTTTACCAGTAAGGCACGACGTGTAGGCACACTACTCTTCGAGCAAGATCCTCGCAGGTGACTGGTGTGTCCACACACAAAACCCGAGCTGGTGCAGCAACAGAGAGAGCAAGGAATGACAGGAACAATAATTGCGTCCTCGCAACAACTGTGGCCAAACAGCACAATGTCCTCCAAATCAATCAACAACAATGTACCAGACGTCCAATTTCTTGAACGGTCCTTTGCTAAACAAAGGACTACTGCACCAACCGAGTAATGTGGGCTTTACCAGTAAGGCACGACGTGTAGGCACACTACTCTTTCGAGCAAGATCCTCGCAGGTGACTGATGTCCACACACAAAACTCGAGATGGTGCAGCAACTGAACAATCTTATCAATCAATAACGACGACAATGCTTGCCAGCTGAAGTTGTTGGTTGTAAAACTGACAAAACAGATCAAAATTGGAGTGAGTTATTTCGATTGTGATGCAGCAAAGCAGTTTCCTCTTGGTTGCACAACGGTAAGATCTTGATCAGTACCAGGTACAGTGATAAAGAGTACCTACTGTCAAAGGAACAAGCGCGAGTAAAATACAACACAGTGCTCCTACCACCATGCAGTAGAGGCCACGTGTTTTTGGCGCGTACTACCAGTAAGTACTCACTGTACAAAAACAACAGTGCTGGTACGACGATGCCGTAGAAAACGCGTGGAAGTAGAGTTTTGTACATCCGGGTTACCCTGCGGCAACACACCAAAATTCCCTGATCTCATCCATTCAAAAGAACAACAACCTTGTCATCTTCAAAGCCAAAACTCTCACAGATTCATCTCATGACATAAGAGGATGGGATGTTACTTACAGAAACGAATTTGGTGAAGAATTGAGAAAAGAGTGAATAGAAGTGTGTCAGTTCACTTGAGGATCTGACACTGGATGGAGTTGTGTACCAAAATGTGTTCGACGCATAACGGTCGTTTAACGTCATGTTAACATCGATTTAACGGATAATGTACCGAGAAGGTTTATACTACTTCTTCACACAAACGCAGGTTTTGAGGTGCATTAACTAGCAGGGACCGCAGTGGTTCGATGCCCGCAGCCCCAAGATCGTCAGTTCCATTTGCGTTCTCGAGGAGCCTTGGCGGTTTGTTTAACAGCAAAGCAAATTGAATTGCGACATATATATAACGGCACGCCTACAAGACGAGTATCACTATCAACACCGAAACCACACCAAGTAACGATGCATCGAAACACAATTGCAACACAACGGTTGATTCCGTGATATAACGCAGTAGAAAAAACAATGGCAAATACAAAATGAAGAATTTCAAAGCCATTTGCTACGCGAAAAAGCGATGGAACAATAAGCAATCACACGACAGCTAACCACCATATACGACAACCGCCAACATATGGAACGACCGGTACAGCAGCAATGTGTTTATCCTATTGTGATGCCGCATCTGCAGAGGCCCACATAGGTTACACAAAATTGTCTAACAATGAACACGTCTGTATTACGCATTAGCGAGACGGCGAGCAATCAAAGTAAAAGTAAGAACAATACAGTCGTATTGCAGACCAGTAGAAGTACCGGCCGAAGTAAAGTACTTACTAAGAACTCAACGATAGTAAAAAAGGGCAATGAAAACATTTGATGCAAACTACTAGATTACTTTCACGGAAGTAGCGTTGAATCGTGTGAATCCAGTATCTTGTTCTACGTTGAATACAGCGGCAGCACGTTAATTTAATTTACCGTTTTTTGTTCTTAGCACGGAACCAGTTCACAGTGCCATCAATTTATTACTGAGATTTTAATGCGGGAAACAATGTTCAAATTTAAATAATGCGCGGCGCAATTAAGGTTTGACTTTCAAATAAATCGTAAGTCGTAACTTTGTTTGAACCACAACACGTGTTTTGGTTCACATTTATACATGCAACAAACCACATGTTGTCATACAACATATATCTACGTTGGATGAAATGATCAATGTTTGAATGAGTTTGCATTAATCGTGGAATTATAAAGACTTACTACAGCACGTTTTACATGAGTTCATAAAACGCAAGTTTGCTTCAGATGAACGGAATGCATCATCGCGGTCAACTGGACCCATCATCCGTTTTGGATGATGAACTGCCTTCGATACTTACCAAAAACATGTTGTATATGTCGAGACGAAATGATTGCGCAGTTGCTGAGGCCGTGCAAAGTGATCAAAAAGTACTATATCATCAACAACAACACCAAGTAACGCCGATCATGACTGGTTATTCTCCCATGCCATCAATGCGAGACGGCGGAGAAACAGAGCGTGCGTTAATGCCTGGAAATGTTGCAATGGTTCCTCCTCATCCTCTTCCGCTTAACATGCAGCTTCAAAACACAATTGCGTCGCAACGCATGATGGTGAAAGAGTGTGTCAAAACAAAGTTGTTCAGTCGTCTCAAATTTTTTAAAAAAGACTTGCATGGTTTATATGATTTAAGACGTGGCACCGTTTGTTCGATGATTGTTGCTAATTGCAATGTAGCGACAGAAGACGTTGATGAATACTGGTGGGCAGACATGCGTAAACTTGTTGTTTGTACTCACACAGATCGTCGCAACAACGTCATCAAAAACATGCGCTTAAGATTCAGAGGTACGTACAATTTTATGAATGGCTCGAGTGCAATCATATGACTAACGTTTGTTTTGTTGTGTCAACGCAGACGGCATGTGTGGTAAGATACCGCACTTTAAAGTCAACAATGGTCAAAATGCCGATATGGACTACATGTTAGCTATGCGAGACAATTTGGTTCATTATGTTCATTTAATTGATATCTATGCGCCTTGCATTGTGGGACACAGTAATTGGAATGACAAGGCTAACATGATGAGTTATTGTCGTTCCGATGCTTGTGTTTTCAATGAATATGTGTTCTCGTTAAGCGACGAAGCCTTTATGCTTCTTGTGTTACTAAATTACACAGAGACATGGATGTCTGAATTGGCATTGGAACAATCAAAGGTATGACGATAAAGTGCAATGTTTTGATTTTGTTCGATTGCCGTGCTAACACATTGCTATAAATATGGCCGATACTTACAGATTCAAGCACATGTTAACGCTGTTGCGGGTCAGGTCCCCGCGATTGTGGTAAGTTCTTGATTGCTGCGTGACAATATCGCAAGCATGCTACAAAGCTAACACTTGGTGCAATGGTAGGCACCAAAGTATACATTGTCACGAAAACAACGCAACGATACTAATGGTGTAGCTGGGATTGGATGGACTGAAGATGGCATGAATAAGTTTAATGAGCTCTACGATTCCGTGAAAGAAGACAGGATTTCGCGTGGAGTGATGTTTAATAATCAATTGCTGAATGTTTTTTTTTGGAGCGCCAACGTGTTGTGAAACCAAATCCACGACGTGCAAACAACCGTAAGCGCAAAGCGATGCCACGAGATGATATGGGATGTATTGACACCGTGCTGTGCACAAATGAAAATCCAGACTGCATTGTGCCTTTATAATGTGATTATTTTAATATTGATTAAGATGCAGATATTTACCACACACCACTTCATAAATAGACAGTACGATACAACATAATCAGGCGGTGCTAAGTAAAGGAATATGAAATGCAAAATTAAGGATTAACTAGCGACGAAAGATCAGGAGTACGCCTGATTAGATTACGTTGTTTCGTGAGAAGAAACTTAGGATTCCGTATTCTAAATTATACCGGAATCCATCAATTAGAACTCGGGTGTATCAAAGAGTATTTTGTTGGATTCCGAATTCTGGACTTCGGAACATGTGCATACAAAAGTACGGAATACGAAAAAAAAAAAAACTAGTACGTGAACAATAATGTGGCATTATTTTGTACGGATCTATGCATAATTTAATTCGTATAAATCCAAACAAAAAATAGGGATATGTGACACGAATTCAGGTCTTGCTTTTTAGATGAGCAGCACTCCAAACATCACGACTTGCATGGAGTGTAACTTGATTCCAACAAACCACACTTGCTTGAAATGCAAGAAAGTTTGTGTCTGCTCTTGTTGTTGCGATGTGAATCGGGGATTGCACAACATTACTTGGTGCAAGACGTGCTTTGCGAATGAGTCGCCAGCGATTCAGGAACTCATTCGCAACGGAGACTACAACAACTACACGGACTAGAGACTTTGTCGGAAGACGAGGCGGGTAATAAAGTAACAATGGGAAAGGGGCGGGGAAATACATGGGCAGGGAAGAAATAGTCTACTACTACTAGCTAGCTAGTAATACAACGACTAGAAATCAATTATCGTACACTTCTTGCGCACTGCTATACTAACAACGACGTCAATGACAACTTTTTTCGATGTCTGATGCCGATGCATGACTCACCCCACAGTCTCGGCAGTCTCAGCCAGCAGTTTCACATGCAACGCAATGCCAGAACGACAATATCGCACGACGCGTGACAGCGGCAGGTGGCCCACCTCTTGATTGCAGATTCATGCAATCGTCATGACAGGAACATTTCTTGGTCTCGAACGAGAAAGTCTCTTTGGCCACTGCAGATTGTTTTCGTGAGTACGAATATTGAAATTTTCGACAAGCAGCGAACGAAACTGAAAGAAGTTCAGTTTGTTGACTGCGGTACCGGTTGGATTCGACCTCCTGCTCCGGTCGTACTATTGCGCCGGTGACCACTCCCGTTGCGATTGCGATTGCGATTGCGATTGCGAGTGGCGACTGCAATTGCCATCACTTTCATTGCCGTCGTCGTCCTCCTCCTCATTATCACTTACTACAATTGGCGGGCGTCGATATCCAAATCGCGACCCATCGTAATGCCGTAGACGGAAGTCCTCTGTGCCCGTAGGATCAACCAATCTCCGAACAGCAAAGGAATCTCTTCGTCTCGAAACTCGCCAAATTCCGTCTCCCAACGGAACGAACACCATTTTCCAGGCCTTGCTCAGGCCGTCAACATCCAATAGCATATTGTGCAAAGCACAACAGGTGAGCCAGATATTATCACCTACTTCCGTGTTGTGAACTCGAATTCCACTCTTCAGAATTCGCCAGCGACCTTCAAGATCCCAAGGTGCACTCAACATCCTTTCTCATAGACTCTAGCCACTGAAAACCTCAGCTCCGACCGGTTGCGAATCTTTCACGGGTGGCACTGTCGTCGACCACTCAAGGTAGCCGTTATCCACTATGACGTAAGCGCCCTTGAGTCTAAGTATCCTGTCGTCACCTTCCTCGTCACTCGTCATTCCTTGTCGCGTCCGCAACTCGAAATCCATCTTGTCATCCAAGCCTCCGTCGCGAAGCTCTGACATAAAAGTATCAAAACGAATCAATGTTTTGTCGTTCCATCTACCAGGGTGACCAGATGTTGTGTGCAAAATTTGGCGCCGATGATTGCAAGTCAGATTATAAGTCCGCATCGTACTTTTCGACTTCGCCCCAAGGTGCGCTTGGCGCAAGAAAAACAAACCTTTCAAGAGGAATATGGGTTGCATCGGTGCTACCAATGCAACCTGGAAAGCCTGCAATATTGTATTCCTGCTCACAATCCCTCAGTTCCTCGACCGAACGCGGCGCCGACACATACATTGGATACAGTACCTTTGCTCCGAACTTGACAAATTGGTGAAAAACTTACGATGGACGTCGCGACTGATGTATGTTACATCCTTCATGTCGTCAAACGTCCATCCTCTTCCCAGATAAGCGAACCCAAGAGAAGCAATTCGATTGGCGAAACCTTTGTTTTTATATTTGTTGGTCCTTTCATATGCCTTGATCCATCTGTCAAACAACCCGTCGCTTGCTTCCGATGATATCATATCAAGAAGCATCACATACGATGCATATGGTAAGCGAAAATTCTGTCTAAACTCCTTTGCCCAATGCTGATTGCCGGGTTGCGGATCATCAATGTAATCCTCCCACCATGCACTCATTTTGGCGTCTTCTTGCGCCGCGCTCCTGTGACCGGATCAGTATACCTCGGGCGTGAAATCCGCGTTTTCTTGGGCGGGCGGTTTCGCTCTCTCGGACTCAAGCAAGACTTCTCTTTTCCGTTTAATTCTCTGTCCAACCATGTACGCCAAAGCAATCCGCGCCTTTGTCTTCCGTTCGTCGTCGTCGTCATCTTGCATGAGATAACTTTCGAGTCTCTCGTCATCAATCTCGCCATCTTTGTTGAAACAATCATTTTCGGTGAGCGGATCTTCGCCACCATCACCACACAGACCCTTTACCATGTCGATCGCGAGAAGTCGCGAAGCTTTTAGTCCCATGGTTGCTTCAGAAACGGTGCGCAAGGTGGTAGAATTAGCTTTGACGAACATTGTGCAAAACTTGGCAATCGGCGCCAATCGGATGCGTACGAGGCTAGTAGCGAGTACTCCAGTGTCGCTTTTGTTTCCAGCCGGGTCGAGTCAAAAACAGTGTCGCTTTTTCTTTGCCTGGCGAAAAGATCCCGGTTCCAAAAAAAGCGACACCGTTTTTGTTTCGATTTATGTCGACTTTTGAGGACGTAAGCATTGAGGAGGCCGTCCCTAATGGTGTTGCAAAAGCAAAAGCAAAACTGCAGTTTTGCTTTTGCTTTTGAAAAACACCGTCCCTAACCGTTGCGAAACACATACTTTGCAAAACGTCAGTTTTGCATCTTGAAACACTGACGTACAGTTCTGCAAGCTTGCAAAACCGAATTTAAATAGAGCTCGACCTCGATACATACTGGCACGAACGCATTTTTACGTCAGTTTAAATAAATAAATGTTTAGGAGAAACTGACATACTGGAGTCTACACGTTTCAACGAATGTGACCGTTGTCTTTTTAAGATTTTCAAATTGTACTGAAGGGTACACAATTTTCTACATGTATAAAGTTTTGAAAAAGAGTTTACAACTTTTCAAGGACATATCTCTTTACTCGCTCCGAGGTTTCCGGTTTCATAACACGGTTAGGGACGGTGTTTTACAAATACGAAAAGTAGAATGAAAACATGGTTTGCTTTTGCTTTTGCAACACCGTTAGGATCGGCCTGAGTTTCCACAAAATGACGTCTTTTTTGAGGCATGATGTCTTTTCTATTTTCTGTAAGACATCGATCATCAATCTGTCATCTGGAAAGTGAAGCCCTCCACCTGATGTCTGATGATCGCACAATCCGAACGAATTCTCAACCCGTCGCTCTACAAGAAAGCCACCTGGTGCCGCAAACTAACCCAACACCAACTTAAAAACACAAACTACGCAAACACGAATATATTGATTTCCTCTTCTCTACAAACACTCCGCCATTCTAAGCCAGTTCGACAATTGAATTCTACCATGAGAGTACTTCTACTTCTTTCCTGCGTCGTAGGCATCGATGCGTTTTCGACAATTGTACTTCAGCCGCTCCGACAAATGCCATGTTCTGTATCCACGAGTCGACCGTGGATGAGCGTGATGGACCGCATATCCGGAGAGTTGGATGACTGGTCCAGTGAAATGCAATCTGGCGATAATCCTTGCTGGCAAGATCTCTACGACGATGACTGCTCGATGGAATCCATCTACGCGGCGAGCTTCGTCGCGTCCAAATGGATCAAGAGCATGCCGTGCGGAGCTGGGATTGAAGTAAGTGAGAATGCAACGTTCCAAGACAAACGCTTGTTATATGTTCTAAGAAAATCCTCATTGTGTTTCTCGTTCCCTTTAGGATTGTGACATGCCTGAAGCTCTGCAAACACCCCAGACGAAGGAAAATGGAGTCGCTGCGGTCGATGTGATGGCATTTCTGGGCTTGGAGCGTCGATTTCCTCCTGAAGAAGCCAGTCACTAGATTGTGTTTACGTACTGCTCCTCCTGCATTTTGATGAACTTATACATCACAATGACAATCCCGACAAAACCATACCGTGTGCGTTCAAACGGCCATCCGTTGACGCATCGTGCCTCTTCGGTCTAGCCAGTGTGCTGGCCATAGCGTCATAGATCATACCCGAAACAAAGAACTTTTGCTGCGTTACAACTCTAGTCTGACGGAAAATACTGTTGTGGGCCTTCTGGAGTATTCCTTAGCGGAAAATGCAAGCTTTCGATGCCCTTGCAGAGCAGATGTCATTGATTGCGATCTTGTTCGATGGCATGGGAACTTAGTACTCCGTTGAATTTCCGGAGTACTCCAAGTATTCCATATTGTGATGGAAGAAAGTCAGTCAATGGTTGCAAAGCCACTTCAGTGCTCGACGTCACGGTCGAGCACGATTCAGTAGCCTAGAAAGATGCTGCCTCAAAATATGAATCCTTACTCCTCGTTGGCGATTGTCAGCCTTCAACTAGCATCGGTAGTCAAGGCTTGGATGGTGGACCTACGGTATCAAATTATGACAGTCTTCTGTTCACTTCCTTACGGTGTACTGCGACTGGATTGGAGTAGGCGAGTCACGATGATGGCAGGGGTCCAGCGGACGAATTCAGGGAAAGGTTCAACAAATAAAGGTTCTAATTCTGGTGAAGATGAAGATAGCACATACTCCGAAGTAAGTTAAACATTCCAGGTTCAAGAGTTATGTAACCACCGTGTTTGACGATGCGGAGTATTTACTGTACAGTTGTACTGTATCTTACTCTACCGTAGCGACCGTAGTAGTATATAGTATATAGTAGTAGACCGTAACACGATATGCAATCAACTTCGTTGACATGTGTCATGTCATCATACCCCAATCAAATTTCGACAACGTGGCACATTACAGCTGTTGACACACAATTTCTTACACAAATGCAAAGCTAAAAATGTAGAAGGAACAGCTCCAAATTGTGAACTGCCGGGTAGAAGGCTACGATGTGAAGGACCGCATGTATGATGTAATACGAAGTTCAGGCAGGCACGAATTCGGCTCTTGAAGCAGTGTATGCATGCATGGACATAAACTCAGAAGAACTGAAGGACAGCCTCAATCGATCACCTTCATGACACGAATTCTCGCCATACTAGTATCTGTACTCGTCTCTTCAACGTTCAGAGTGGAAGCATGGGGTCCAATCAAACAAGCAATTCGATTTGGTGTGACACAACTGAAGCTGAAGACAGGCGGGAACTTTGATGAATATCGCGCTCAACTTGAAAAAAGCTTTGCTCAGTCGTATGAAGATGACATTGATATTGGACGTTTCGATGGCACGTTATCATTGCGCGCGGAAGTCGGGGCCTCCTTGATGGTAACTGAAGAAGACGATGATGCTTGGACTTTGGAGGCTATGGCTGCATGCGGGGATGATTGCGAGGAGTGCCTAATTCCGGATGACCTCAAGGTACTGCTCGACTGGGAGAAAGACATTGATGTCATGGCGTTTCTCGGAATTCAGCGGGCCGAACCGCTTCGAGCCACGAGAGGCATCAACGTTGATTGGGACTAGAAAACTCTCGACAAATTTATGGACGGAATGTGGTTCAGTTAGCTGTCTCACTATCTTCCGCCATGTGTATCATTCACTATCCGGCCCGTATGCCCAACTGCTGTGTATGGACTATGAAAGGCTTACTTGAAAAGATATTTTGCTTACTGAGGGACGGTAATGAAGATGAAGCTATGCTCATGATTCTAAATAGTTCACACTGTATAATTAGTAAACAACTGCACCATTGGTTGGTGGGATACCTTCTGACCCTGCCGACGCAGTATGTCCATCCATCATGATCGGCTACACAGCGTCAGCATTATCAACAACGCTTTCGTGATCACTCCTATTGTCTATTCGTGCGGACTCCGTCGCGGGGCTTCATCACGTCCACGTCTTGGACGCATTGGCGCTCAGCAAGTATTCGATTGAGCTCTTTCTTGGCATAATATGATGTGAGGAAAATGGCGCCGACACCCAAGATCACTCCACAGACGACTATCGCTATGGACACAGCCTTGCCTGTGCCAGGAGTTGCGCTTTCCATTAATGAATCAGCCGAGGCACCCAAAAACACATACAGCGCTGTCCCGGGGGATGGCCCACAAGGACAAAACGAAATCACGCAGTGACATCGAAGTCACACCTGCGATGTAATTGATGGCATTGAATGGGATAATGGGACTTAACCGAAGGAGCACCATGATGCGGAAGCCTTTCTCTTCGAGCGCTGAATCTAAGGCTGCAAAGATGGCATACCTTTGTGTCAATCCAATAACCCAGTCGCGGAGGAGGTAACGACCCAGAAGGAAGGAAACTGTTGCCCCAGCACTGGCTCGAGAAATACCGACATTGTACCTAGCACCACTCGAGGCCTAGATGGAATGCATTCCCAAAGATGAACCCCGCACCCAACGTCAATATCAGTCCTGGTATGAAAAGAATAGTTGCCACAAAGTAGACAAAAGACAAACCAGCCTTGGATAGGGTGTTCCTTTATCCAATCCAGCAAATTGTTGATTCCGCTCCGAATGTAGCCAGTGGTAGATGAGTCAATAATGACAAACACAACGAAACCTACGAGAAGGAGGCCTATGGCGACCCTCCTGATGTTCAACCTTCGGCGCTCTTTGATCGAACTGCTGGGCTGGAGCATCTCGTCCACAACGGGGAGTTCGTCAGGGAGAGGATCAACATTTTGTTCCCCAGGTTGCATCTCAGGACGCATAATTGCTTCCCAGTTCAACGCTTCAGCACCTGAAAAGAGTATGGGAAAACTATGGGCACAAGTGAGCGAAATGAATGCGCCAGACAAGCACGACGAGACGAGACTTCCGTCAACCCAACATGATTACCGTACGATTAGCATGCAACTCTATCCGCTGATCTATGCAACAAGTAGAGTACGTACTGATGAGTCGACTGGACCCTATCCCAAGTTCGAAGAATAACACAAGCACCGGTGTGGAATGATGCTTTTATTTTAGATCCCAAATAATGAGCGAGGAGAGTTGCGTTGAGTCAGAAATTGAAGAAAACTGCCCGTACAAGGTTGCGAAACCACTCTGGCACATTGCTGTCACATGGTGGAACATGATGACCAACAATACGGGAGTACGAAGGGTAACGTATTACAAATTGAACAGTACCGTAGACGCAATCTGGACTCCGGAATCCGGAATACTCGGAGACTCAGTACGCAGTACTGTACTACCGGTATAAGTACCGCTCCGTTGCCACAGTGACGATACAATTCTGAAAATGGACTCCGAGTGTCATACCCTGTCATACTCCAAACTCCAAACTCAAAGGTCCAGCCGAGAACGAGAATTCTTGCTGACTTCGCTCCAGACAAACCTCGCCTGTTTCCGGAACGACAACCATCGCGTTGCTCCGGGTGCACAGTATTAAACTACTAGGAGTATTGTAATCAGAGTACGTCGCAAGTGTATTATTGTTGCAGCACAACACTCATCTGAGATCTACGAGTCATCGACCCAGCGGTGTACTGTATTGATAAATTCATACCTCAGAGCTCGGTGCGCTCTATCCTCGTTGTGCACGTCTCCCCATCGTGTTACTTCTACACGACGCGGCCCGATAGAGGTAACACTATACCTGACCCATCTTTCCAAGGAAGCTGCATCCGACTGTTTAAAATCCAACCAACATGAGTACAAGAGTTGCATCAACTCTGTCTTCCAGACGATGCAAGCAAGAACTGGTGAGGTTGTTGTTTGCTCCCAAGTATGCTGGAATGGGTCCTGATGCGCATCGAAATTTGGATCCAACCATTTATTCGTATTCTGATTTGCGGAAGGCGTACCTGGAGCGATTGCAAGCAATTCATCCAGATAAACTGAAACACCAACACGATGGCTCCTCAAAGGAAAACAACTCGGCGGTGGCTCACAGTCGATTTGTCGAGTTGCAAGATGCGTGGGACAAGTATGAGGAAGTTGCCAAACTACTACAGAAAGTGGGGAAACCGGAGGAGGCCACTTTTACAATGTTTGGAGTGGGATGTTCGTTTGCTGATAGCCCAGACGAGCGCGCCATGCGAGATGCCATTACGGACCAAGCCTGCCGAGGATGGTTTTCGGCAGGTTCTCTGGGAGATGTCGCTTCTCGAGATTCCTTCGTTGGTAACGAATCCAAGTCAGTGCCTTTGTGCGATGACGACTGGTTCATAGAGACCACTGGCGAATCTCCGAAATCGAGCAACGACGAGTCATCGCTTCCACGTCAACCACGACGGTCCCTCGTACCGCCTGGGTATGGATTCAACCGATGATGGATTTGTATGAATACGAGCCATATCTATGCAAATGCTTAAAGTACGGCTATGTACATGACTTTCTCAACACCTACGCGCGCGTCATCAATTGCACGAAAGATACTACGAGACACATTTTCCGGAGTACCCATGCCGTTCACTTCGACGAAGACATCGTCAAAACAATTTCGAACAGCTTTCACATTATTATGAAAATCTCTCAGCCGATTCCTCATGCTCTCCAATGTGTCATCGGCACGCACCACCAGACGATCTTCGATCTGCTTGTTGGGTGGGGGGAAGAACTTGAGATGATAAATTTTGCCTGTGACAGGATCCATCCGTCTGCCAACCACTCGTTCAACAAGTTGCGAGTCCGGAACTTTAAGCAGAACGACGAGATCTGGAACGATACCAAGCTGCTTCAAGGATTCGGCTTGTGCTTCTGTTCTCAGGTATCCGTCTAGAACCCAACCCTTTCAATGCAATCAGTTTGCGAGATCCGATCCAAGACGAGGTGCGTGATGATTTCGTCGGGAACTAGGCACCTCTCTCCATGTAGTCCTTGGCGATAGCCCCGATGCCGCCGTCTGGGTCCCTCTGTACGGCTTCCCTCAACATATCGCCAGTTGACAGGTGCACAACGCCGTAGCGTTCAAAACATTACGACTTTGCGTGCCCTTTCCAGATGACGGGGCGCCCATCAATATTATCTTCGGAGGATGATGAGTTTGTTGGAGTCTTCTACTGGAAATCACTGTCGTGCTGGATGCTGTCACGTTCTTGGACGTGCGGATGTTAGAATAGTGAGGAATCTGAACGGGAACACTTGCTATTGATTGTAGTTCCTGATCTGCTTGTTGGCCAACATCCCGAGCTGGTTTGACTACTCCCCACGATCCTGCAGAAAATGTAGTTGTGTCGCGTGTGCCCGTCCTTGCATGCCAACAGAGCATTGCACCAATGAGGCTAAAGAAAAGAGCCGGAAGGCGATGTTAGTTGGATTCATGTAGTTTCGTTATGAAATGAGAGTTTTGTTAGGAAATGAGTGTTTCGTGTTTTCGTGATTATGTCATGAGTGCCGCGTGTTTCTTCTGATATATAGAATAGTAGCTCTGCACAAGCAAGTATAGATGACGTTTATTTAGTTGAAAAACAGATCTGAGTTCTGATTGATTCGTTTGCGCCTGGCAGGCTGGCGTGTCAACAGAAAAACCGAAGAACATTTTGGAACATTGGAACATTGGCAATTGGCAATGTGCATCAGAGAAACGCTGAGGTCACAATGCCTCACAATAATGACGTTTTGAATCCCGACTGAATGACACGGACTTGGTGTGGCCGATGCCTTCAGCGCATTCCGTAGTATAATCGAACAATACAGCATCATTAACATTAAAAGATCTTTCATGTACTACTGGAGATATAAACAGATCCAAAAGCCATTAAGGATATGTCGTTTTAATCGTTGCCTCCGCTGTGGGCTTCTGCTTGAGTGCCGGGTTGAAGGTTCAGTGTGGATATTCACCCAAATAGACCCTACCTTAACGAGTTGCGTGCGTGTGATTCTTTTGGAAGTCTCGGTTCAATATCTACGATGGAAGGCGCTGCGACTCCGCTTAATCTCTAGATGTTTATTTTAGATTTCTAATGATCCCATCACGGGTAATGCTTCGAAAGAACTCTACGGCGATTCGTCGTAATCCCATTTCGTTGATGTCACTTCGACATGGACCACCTTGGTGGTGACGTCTCGTTGGTCTGCTCGCTCTGTCCATTATGGCATCCCAATAGGTTGGCGCATAGATGCCGCGTCCGCTGCTTCTTCCTCTCGGACTCGTTCCCAGGCCTCCGCAGTCATAGAAGTATCCATCCAATCACCACTGATTGATTCAGCTTGTCCTGAAAGGAAAAATGATTTGGTGCTATCCTCATGCGAAACAAGGGGTATCAACATCATCTACCAAAGACCACCTGACACGGAACAGTCACAGCTTCGGCTTCGATTCCCAAAAGTGTTTCGAAATCCATCGACACCGCAACGTCCGCCTCACTTGAAGGAATCGTTGGATCATCGTTTGTCAAACGAAGTTTCAAAGCAATTGGAGCCAAGTGGTGGTTATCCTCGTCGCTATCAAAGCTTCCGCCAAAATCAAACGACGTGGACTCCATCGAGACTCCATTGACGGCAGACACCTCGTTCCAAGAATCATCATCGTCCTTATTCCTCTGTGCCTCCATTCTGACCGATTTGATTTTTTATAACTCTCAAATCTCCGGTTGGGTTTCTCTTTCGTGAATGTCCGTTCGGTGTTGAGCAAATCCATGTTTCCGCTTATGAAGGCTGTTAAAAAGGCTGTTACGACCGTGGACCGCATCGTGAAAGAAGCAACGGATACACCGATCACCTCCGATCCGTGACACACAGAGACCAATAGTTCGTGTTGTCAAGAACGCAAGCTAGCTGTAAATGATAGAATCCAGTCTCATCAATGGCTGCATGTATCATTTCTGGCAGTTCCATCTTGATCTCTTGACCTTGCGCCGAGCATCAAACATCGAATAGCAACTTGTCGTCAGACTGACTTCCCATTTTAATTCGGCACCTTGAGATACCGTGCATCGTGTATCGCATCATATGGTCTGGCTGTCATCCGTCCATTTGTGATTTACCTATCTCGATCGTCACATCGTCAGAGGCTGCGTCATTCTCAGAGAAAATGAATCACGATTGATACTCTGGAGTACGCACTGGACGGTTAAGATGCACGGATGATGGCACTTGATATTTGATTTACGCCCGAGTGTGAACATTTGGTCGCATGTCACATGCGCTGGTCCATTTTCTCCTGTCGTTTTACAGATGACAGGCATGAACGTCGCCACTGCCGCTGCCTCCACCCTGGTTCGGTCGGTCACACGGAGATGTATACGGCGGCAACAACTGCCGAGATACCACAGCTCACTTGCTGACATTTTGCGTCTTGTGGAAACGGGAAAGCTTGGGGTGGACGATGCCGCATCCATGATTCTCCGACAACCGTCATCTTCTCCCGATGATACACTCCAATCCTTCGCCAACCTTGATCACAGTCGAGCTAAACGTACAGGATTCCCAGAGGCTGTCTTTGCTCAGAGTAAGACTGCTACACAAGTAGCCAAAATTTTGGATGACATGGCTTTTAATGTAAATCGGCAACTTCTTGACGGTAATACCAATGGCAATATCGTGAGCACAGCCATTCTAGCAACGAGTCACACCAGAACAATTCGAAGCTGTGTCGAAGATTCCATTGTCGCATGGATCTATCGAATACCACGATGTGGCGAGGATCATTTCCATGAAAGCGTCTGGCATCAGTGAAACAAGTGCACCTTCAAGAATTGAAGGACAACAAACCAAAGTTGTCATTGCGTGTGCAGGTACAACCGATTTGCCCATTGCAGAAGAAGCTGCTGTCACACTGGAGGCGGCTGGTTGTGAGATTACCCGAGTTTATGATGCTGGTGTTGCGGGTCTCCATCGAATCATCAATGCTTTGCCCAAACTTCGCGATCCGCAAGTCGGATGTGTTATTGTTTGCGCCGGTATGGACGGTGCCTTACCCAGTGTTGTTGGAGGACTTGTTAGCGTCCCTGTTATTGCGGTCCCTACATCCATTGGTTATGGAGCCTCGTTCGGTGGTATAAGTGCGATGCTGACAATGCTGAACAGCTGCGCTCCTGGTGGTGTTGTGAACATTGATAACGGCTTTGGTGCAGCTGCACTGCCTACAAGTGTGTCAGTCGCAAATAGCATGATGATGATTTCAAGATGGTTAAGCCAGTTCTAAGTTCTTTATAAATCGATCATCAAAGGAACTGTGTTTGTAGAGTTGTGTGTAGACGGTACAGTACCAGTAATTCAGTACTCGCATACTGTGTGTGACTTTCATTCGACTCAATTGATCCTTCGAACTTGAGAATGCCTGGCACCTGGAACTGTTCCAGCATATGATATGAGCAGATATGGCTTGCGTTGTGTCTTTGTCAGTCAAATGTACGTATGAACGGTGATTACGCAGACGAATGAAATGACGTGTTGACATGAGATTTTTTGCTCTTGACATGTGTGTGGAGATGAATTATTACATGTGCCACTCATAAAAAAGATTCGAGAACCCTTGTTCGGCATCGTGTGATTGTTGTCCAGGTTGACGCAGACATTTCGAGAAGGTGCTCTAGGAGAAAGCGTTGCCTCCAAACGTTCAAGCTTACAACCCCTTAATCCATCGAGTTGTTAACCATGATGAGAACTTTAGTCGCCACCCTTCTCCTGACATTCTGGAGCCACTCTCAGGCGTTCACGATCAGTATGAAATCAGATAGCATCACATCATCGAGGAGGACATTCTTCCAGAAAATCGCTACCGGCGGCATAAGTGTTGTCGGTGCTTCTGTCCTCGGCTTCTCTCAGCCAACCCTGGCCGCACCAGAAATCTTCAATACTCCCTCTGGAATCAAGTACGCAGTCCTAAAGGAGCCCAAGAATAAGGGATCGTACCCCCTGAACGGTGATATCGTTGCCATTGAATACACCGGATACCTTACAAACGGAAACATCTGGGACTCTACTCATGCCGAAGGAAAGTCGAATGCCTTGCTCTTCAAGCTTGGCACTGATGTTGTTATTGATGGCATTAACGAGATGGTTTCCAACATGGTGGTCGGACAAAAAGGTGCAGTGCATTATCCCTGCCAAGCTGGCGTTTGGAGATAAGGGATTGTGCATTCCGGATGGGGAATGTCTCATCAAACCTGGTGAGACTCTGGTGTACGATATCTACCTCAAGAAGAGCAGCATCCCTCCTCCATAAAAGAAACGTGACGCCATGGACTAAACCTGACAGGGGAGCTGTTTACTGTAAACCTGACGGGCTGGGTCATTCCCACCCAGCCAGATGACCTACTTTCTCAATGATGCTACACCGTGGGGAGGAATACGCGCTAATGTCCTCAAGAAATCATATAGAATAACTCTAATCAAAACAATTGCAATAGGATGCGAACTTTAGAGTTGGTCGTTTTACTTCTCGAGTTACCAACCAACGGTGACAAGTTGCTTGGCACTGGCTACTTGTTCAGTCTTAGTAGAAGGCACACGAAATGTTACGTCGCCCTACCAACTCCATTCTCTGCGATGGAAGGAGCGCGTGGTCTCTTGAGTGCCCTGCTCCATGCTGCCTGAGCCTGCCTGTATTCACTTAGACCTGGAGAATGCATCGGCACATCACTGCTGGCAACACTTGTCGCGCCAGAGTTATGGCTCATACTTTGGAAAAACCGTACTATCGGCGGACACAGGCATGTGGGTGTATGCTTCACTCGCATCGGTCGTGTCATCATCGTCATCGTCATCGCTCTCTACATCGTGACCATCGTCCAAATCTGCATCGTCATCGGAATCTTCCAGCATGACATCATCTCCGTCCACGCGTCCCTCCCAGTTTCGATACGGGAATCAACAAAGATATGCGACTGCTTCAACAAGTACGGATCGAACGGAAAGAACGAGTCCAGAGGATTGGATCCACGACCAAGTCCGCCTACACCTCCAGTCTGCCGTCGGCCTGCAAGTGATGTGACGGGGTGTTGATGAGCTTCCCGCGTCGTTTGGGACGTGACGATTGTAGCTGTGCATCAAGATCCAAATTCTTGAGAAGCTTGGGTGGCAGCAGTGTGAACGACTCGGCGAAGAAAATGAATTCCTCCCGAACGCTCTCCAGGCAAAAGCGAAGTGGCTGCAGCTTGTGCCCACAAACCTTCTCCCAACGCTCTGGTGCAATGTCAATGTGATCCAGATCAGGATACAGACTGTCTCTTGTCTTATCAGTATTCTCCCAGTATTTCACGGCCTCGCGAAAATATTGAACGGCATCGGTTCCGCGGAAGCACAATGTAGAACGCAGCCTGACAGACAGTGTAAAAAGACTATGCAGCTCGCAGAGTGACCGCACATCGTTGCGACCGGGAGTGTTGGTGCCTTGTTCCAGCACTGCCATGTACGTTTCCGCCCACCGCAACAGGGCCGACACGACCTCGCAGGTCGTCTCGGGACACGCATAATTGGCACGGCTGACAAACGAGGCGAGGTAGCAGGCAGCGCTCTGCCGCGTCACAGTGGCTCAGGTGGATCCAGAACAGCTTCAATCAGTCTCCCAGCAAAGTCTCGATACAAATCATGAGGTTGGTCAACGTCGGATGGTACGATTCCACAGAGATAAAACAGGATAAATTGGACAAATTTTGATCGATGCGTTGTGAGAATCGTGCTCTCAAATACCGGTACAAGGATATGAAACAACTTTGACAACGCTTGTGGATCATTCTCGACTCGCGATTCAACGTAACGAAACAAGAGCACCATAATGGAATCCAGCTAGAAACAGACGATGAAACCAAGAGCGTTAGCGCCAAGAGTCTGAAGGCAAGGATGAATGTCAGCAATTCATCACACTGTTCGATTAAAGATATCTCACCTTTTCTGCCATTTCGTCAATCGTTCGATCTAGCAGATTGTCTTGATGCGGCGCTTCTGTGTTTACTGCCGTCGCCTTTTGTGGAACGTCGCCGTCAAGTTCGAGCTCAAAAATAGCTTCATCGTCGATCTGCGAAACAATTTTTTCCTCGTCGATTTCAACATTTCCACCATCCTTAATGCGAATCTCAACATCAATTTCGAGGGCTTTATCAATAAGCAATTCCAACATTTGCGGTTCGAGAGTTGGAGCATAGTCCATGACAGAGAAGCAGTATTTCGCATAGTCAACGACTGTCGGGCGGGATCGAAATGGGAAATGGAAGCAACAATCGGAAGCAAGTCAGCGGATCCCTTTGGGACTAATCGTAGGAGGGTCGCCAGGGCACAATGCAACCGTTGCGTGCGAGCCTCAAGAAGACTCTCGTCAGTTTGAGAATTCACCACC